>JASANB010007638.1:2500-10000 GCA_030248155.1 Sabatieria punctata | reverse complement strand
TAGCACTTAGGGGCTGTTATGCCTGCTCTGAGGTTAGGTGTAGACACAATATAAACTTGCGTTTTTGCGCTTTGGGTGTTTAGGTGTTACTGCCAAGTTAGGTGTAGACACATTACTCCCTATGAGCTTAGGTGTAGACACATTATCCCCTTGCGTCTTAGCACTTAGGGGCTGTTATGCCTGCTCTGAGGTTAGGTGTAGACACATTATAAACGTGTTTTTGCGCTTTGGGCTAGTTAGCCCTGCTACCAAGTTAGGTGTAGACACATTACTCCCTATGAGCTTAGGTGTAGACACATTATACCCTATGAGCCTAGGTGTAGACACAATATTAACTTGCGTTTTTGCGCTTTGGGCCTGTTGCGCCTGCTCTGAGGTTAGGTGTAGACACATTATAAACGTGTGCTTTAGCGCTTTGGGCCAGTTGGCCCTGCTACCAAGTTAGGTGTAGACACATTGCTCCCTATGAGCTTAGGTGTAGACACATTATTAACTTGCGTTTTTGCGCTTTGGGCCTGTTGCGCCTGCTCTGAGGTTAGGTGTAGACACATTATAAACGTGTGCTTTAGCGCTTTGGGCCAGTTGGCCCTGCTACCAAGTTAGGTGTAGACACATTACTCCCTACCAGCTTAGGTGTAGACACATTATTAACTTGCGTTTTTGCGCTTGGGGCCTGTTGCGCCTGCTCTGAGGTTAGGTGTAGACACATTATAAACGTGTGTTTTTGCGCTTTGGGCCAGTTAGCCCTGCTACCAAGTTAGGTGTAGACACATTACTCCCTACCAGCTTAGGTGTAGACACATTATTAACTTGCGTTTTTGCGCTTGGGGCCTGTTGCGCCTGCTCTGAGGTTAGGTGTAGACACATTATAAACGTGTGTTTTTGCGCTTTGGGCCAGTTAGCCCTGCTACCAAGTTAGGTGTAGACACATTACTCCCTATGAGCTTAGGTGTAGACACATTATACCCTATGAGCTTAGGTGTAGACACATTATTAACTTGCGTTTTTGCGCTTTGGGCCTGTTGCGCCTGCTCTGAGGTTAGGTGTAGACACATTATAAACGTGTGCTTTAGCGCTTTGGGCCAGTTGGCCCTGCTACCAAGTTAGGTGTAGACACATTACTCCCTACCAGCTTAGGTGTAGACACATTATTAACTTGCGTTTTTGCGCTTGGGGCCTGTTGCGCCTGCTCTGAGGTTAGGTGTAGACACATTATACACTTGCGTTTTTGCGCTTTGGGTGTTTAGGTGTTGCTGCCAAGTTAGGTGTAGACACATTACTCCCTATGAGCTTAGGTGTAGACACATTATGCCCTATGAACTTAGGTGTAGACACAATATTAACTTGCGTTTTTGCGCTTTGGGCCTGTTGCGCCTGCTCTGAGGTTAGGTGTAGACACAATATAAACTTGTGTTTTTGCGCTTTGGGCCAGTTAGCCCTGCTACCAAGTTAGGTGTAGACACATTACTCCCTATGAGCTTAGGTGTAGACACATTATCCCCTTGCGTCTTAGCACTTAGGGGCTGTTATGCCTGCTCTGAGGTTAGGTGTAGACACATTATAAACGTGTTTTTGCGCTTTGGGCTAGTTAGCCCTGCTACCAAGTTAGGTGTAGACACATTACTCCCTATTTGGGCCAGTTAGCCCTGCTACCAAGTTAGGTGTAGACACATTACTCCCTACCAGCTTAGGTGTAGACACATTATTAACTTGCGTTTTTGCGCTTGGGGCCTGTTGCGCCTGCTCTGAGGTTAGGTGTAGACACATTATAAACGTGTGCTTTCCTTTCTTACCTGCTCCAGAGGTTAACATTACTCCCTACCAGCTTAGGTGTAGACACATTATTAACTTGCGTTTTTGCGCTTGGGGCCTGTTGCGCCTGCTCTGAGGTTAGGTGTAGACACATTATAAACGTGTGTTTTTGCGCTTTGGGCCAGTTAGCCCTGCTACCAAGTTAGGTGTAGACACATTACTCCCTATGAGCTTAGGTGTAGACACATTATACCCTATGAGCTTAGGTGTAGACACAATATTAACTTGCGTTTTTGCGCTTTGGGCCTGTTGCGCCTGCTCTGAGGTTAGGTGTAGACACATTATAAACGTGTGCTTTAGCGCTTTGGGCCAGTTGGCCCTGCTACCAAGTTAGGTGTAGACACATTACTCCCTACTAGCTTAGGTGTAGACACATTATGAACTTGCGTTTTTGCGCTTGGGGCCTGTTGCGCCTGCTCTGAGGTTAGGTGTAGACACATTATACACTTGCGTTTTTGCGCTTTGGGTGTTTAGGTGTTACTGCCAAGTTAGGTGTAGACACATTACTCCCTATGAGCTTAGGTGTAGACACATTATACCCTATGAACTTAGGTGTAGACACAATATTAACTTGCGTTTTTGCGCTTTGGGCCTGTTGCGCCTGCTCTGAGGTTAGGTGTAGACACAATATAAACTTGTGTTTTTGCGCTTTGGGCCAGTTAGCCCTGCTACCAAGTTAGGTGTAGACACATTACTCCCTATGAGCTTAGGTGTAGACACATTGTCCCCTTGCGTCTTAGCACTTAGGGGCTGTTATGCCTGCTCTGAGGTTAGGTGTAGACACATTATAAACGTGTTTTTGCGCTTTGGGCTAGTTAGCCCTGCTACCAAGTTAGGTGTAGACACATTACTCCCTATGAGCTTAGGTGTAGACACATTATACCCTATGAGCTTAGGTGTAGACACAATATTAACTTGCGTTTTTGCGCTTTGGGCCTGTTGCGCCTGCTCTGAGGTTAGGTGTAGACACATTATAAACGTGTGCTTTAGCGCTTTGGGCCAGTTGGCCCTGCTACCAAGTTAGGTGTAGACACATTATACCCTATGAACTTAGGTGTAGACACAATATTAACTTGCGTTTTTGCGCTTTGGGCCTGTTGCGCCTGCTCTGAGGTTAGGTGTAGACACAATATAAACTTGTGTTTTTGCGCTTTGGGCCAGTTAGCCCTGCTACCAAGTTAGGTGTAGACACATTACTCCCTATGAGCTTAGGTGTAGACACATTATCCCCTTGCGTCTTAGCACTTAGGGGCTGTTATGCCTGCTCTGAGGTTAGGTGTAGACACATTATAAACGTGTTTTTGCGCTTTGGGCTAGTTAGCCCTGCTACCAAGTTAGGTGTAGACACATTACTCCCTATGAGCTTAGGTGTAGACACATTATACCCTATGAGCTTAGGTGTAGACACAATATTAACTTGCGTTTTTGCGCTTTGGGCCTGTTGCGCCTGCTCTGAGGTTAGGTGTAGACACATTATAAACGTGTGCTTTAGCGCTTTGGGCCAGTTGGCCCTGCTACCAAGTTAGGTGTAGACACATTACTCCCTACTAGCTTAGGTGTAGACACATTATTTACTTGCGTTTTTGCGCTTGGGGCCTGTTGCGCCTGCTCTGAGGTTAGGTGTAGACACAATATAAACTTGTGTTTTTGCGCTTTGGGCCAGTTGGCCCTCCTACCAAGTTAGGTGTAGACACATTGCTCCCTATGAGCTTAGGTGTAGACACATTATTAACTTGCGTTTTTGCGCTTTGGGCCTGTTGCGCCTGCTCTGAGGTTAGGTGTAGACACATTATAAACGTGTGCTTTAGCGCTTTGGGCCAGTTGGCCCTGCTACCAAGTTAGGTGTAGACACATTACTCCCTACCAGCTTAGGTGTAGACACATTATTAACTTGCGTTTTTGCGCTTGGGGCCTGTTGCGCCTGCTCTGAGGTTAGGTGTAGACACATTATAAACGTGTGTTTTTGCGCTTTGGGCCAGTTAGCCCTGCTACCAAGTTAGGTGTAGACACATTACTCCGTACGAGCTTAGGTGTAGACACATTATCCCCTTGCGTCTTAGCAGTCAGGGTGGTTGGGCAAGTTGGGGGAAGAGTGGTTTGGTTTGGTACTAGTCCTAGGCTTTGGGTAATAGAGTATTTAGTGCAGGTTTGGTGGCTGTGACTTGAGGGACCGGTCGACGTCATACTATATATGTAGGGAGGTGGTCCGACCACCTCGTCAAATCATGATATGAAAGCGGACGCCTTGTTCGTTGTGTGCTGATGTCTCTAGAGGGTTTCTCTCGAAAGGCAAAGCACAATTCACTGTTTTGTTCCTAGACAGCTGAGCCTCGAGTTGCTGTCCACTTGGACGGTCCTAACTTGCTACAGGCTTGCTCTGCTGGATACGTGGTTGTCTGGCAAAGCGTTTTGCTGTGAAGGTTGCGGTGGTGGAGTGTTGCTCTGCGATTCAGAGTATCTATGTTTGAGAAGAGTGGTTTGGGTTGGTGGATCTGGTTGGCAAGAGGAGCTGTTGCAAGTGTTACCTCGGGAGACCGGGTAGCTGTGGGCTTCAGCATCCGATTGTTACCTGGTTGATCCTGCCAGTGGTCATATGCTTGTCTCAAAGATTAAGCCATGCATGTCTAAGCAGAAGCCGATCAATGGTAAAGCCGCGAATGGCTCATTACAACAGCCGTTGTTTCTTGGATCTCTCGGTTTACTTGGATAACTGTGGTAATTCTAGAGCTAATACACGCACTAAAGCTCTGACCTTACGGGACGAGCGCATTTATTAGAACAAAACCAATCGGATTCGTTCCGTCTGTTGGTGACTCTGAATAACTACGCTGATCGCATGGTCTCGTACCGGCGACGCATCTTTCAAGTGTCTGCCTTATCAACTTTCGATGGTAGTTTATGTGCCTACCATGGTTGTAACGGGTAACGGAGAATAAGGGTTCGACTCCGGAGAGGGAGCCTGAGAAACGGCTACCACATCCAAGGAAGGCAGCAGGCGCGCAAATTACCCACTCTCGGCACGAGGAGGTAGTGACGAAAAATAACGAGACGGATCTCTATGAGGCCCGTTATCGGAATGAGAACAATCTAAATCCTTTAACGAGGATCTAGCGGAGGGCAAGTCTGGTGCCAGCAGCCGCGGTAATTCCAGCTCCGCAGGTGTATATCTATGCTGCTGCGGTTAAAAAGCTCGTAGTTGGATCTGCGTGCTCGGAATCGGTTGGCTCACTGAGTCCAAACTGATCTCCGGCGCTTTATTTGCTGGTTTTCCCTTGATGCTCTTAACCGGGTGTCTTGGGTGGCTAGCGTGTTTACTTTGAAAAAATTAGAGTGCTCAATACAGGCGTAATGCCTTGAATAGTGGTGCATGGAATAATAGAATAGGACCTCGGTTCTATTTTGTTGGTTTTCGGAATGCGAGGTAATGATTAAGAGGGACAGACGGGGGCATTCGTATTGCGACGTTAGAGGTGAAATTCTTGGATCGTCGCAAGACGGACGACTGCGAAAGCATTTGCCAAGAATGTTTTCATTAATCAAGAACGAAAGTTAGAGGTTCGAAGGCGATCAGATACCGCCCTAGTTCTAACCGTAAACGATGCTAACTAGCGATCCGCTGGCGTTAATTTACGACCTAGCGGGCAGCTTCCCGGAAACGAAAGTGTTCAAGTTCCGGGGGAAGTATGGTTGCAAAGCTGAAACTTAAAGGAATTGACGGAAGGGCACCACCAGGAGTGGAGCCTGCGGCTTAATTTGACTCAACACGGGAAAACTCACCCGGCCCGGACACCGTAAGGATTGACAGATTGAGAGCTCTTTCTTGATTCGGTGGGTGGTGGTGCATGGCCGTTCTTAGTTGGTGGAGCGATTTGTCTGGTTTATTCCGATAACGAACGAGACTCTGGCCTACTAAATAGTGGGCGGATTCAGTTTGTCCGCAACACTTCTTAGAGGGACAAGCGGTGTTCAGCCGCACGAGATTGAGCAATAACAGGTCTGTGATGCCCTTAGATGTCCGGGGCTGCACGCGCGCTACACTGAAGGAATCAGCGTGCCGGTTGACCTTGCCTGAAAGGGCTGGGTAACCCGATGAAAATCCTTCGTGATTGGGATAGGGACTTGCAATTATTTCCCTTGAACGAGGAATTCCCAGTAAGTGTGGGTCATAAGCTCGCGTTGATTACGTCCCTGCCCTTTGTACACACCGCCCGTCGCTGCCCGGGACTGAACCGTTTCGAGAAGAACAGGGACCGGCGTTGAAGGGCCCTCACGGGCTTTTCTCTGCTAGAAACTGTTTTAATCGCAGTGGTTTGAACCGGGCAAAAGTCGTAACAAGGTTTCCGTAGGTGAACCTGCGGAAGGATCATTAGCTATCCGCTGCTCTTTCGGGAGCTGAGCCTCACGGCCATGTACAGGGCTTCGCTCATGAGCGTTCCCGCGTGAGGCTCTACGAACCAACGGGTCTTTGTTGGCACCTATCCTGGACCGTCCTGCGTGTAGCCCCCCGTCTGCCGCACAGTGTATGTCCAGGCACGCCCCGCTCGCGGGGTAGGTTTAATGAACTCCGGCCTTGGAGTCACCAACCCCCTCACTCGGTTGCTCAGCGGTCGAGAGGCCACGAATGTACTATTCTAAGCGGTGGATCACTCGGCTCGCAGGTCGATGAAGAACGCAGCCAACTGCGGTAATTAATGCGAATTGCAGACACATTGAGCATCGACCTTTCGAACGCACATTGCGGCGCTAGGTTTGCTCCTAGCGCCATGTCTGTCTGAGGGTCGTGTTCTTGAGAGCAGATCGTTCCCGAACGACACGGGACGTGCAGGGCGAGTGTGCGCAGCTTCTCGCGCGCGGAGGCCTGTTCCGCGCCGAGACAGGTGCAGCTCGCCGGAGAGCAGGGAGCCGGCGGCTCGTGGCCGGCGGGGCGGCTGGTCCGGGAGTTGTGTGCGAGGCTCTAGCGCGGGACTCCCGGAGCGGCTCGAAGCTCCGACCTCAGATCAGACATGACTACCTGCTGAACTTAAGCATATCACTAGGCAGAGGAAAAGAAACTAACGAGGATTCCCTTAGTAACGGCGAGTGAACAGGGAAGAGCCCAGCACCGAATCCTTCGGCTTCTAGTCGCTAGGACTTGTGGTGTGTAGGAGAGCACGTCCGACGCTTCTGCAATCCTGAAGTCCCCCTGACCGGGGCCACAGCCCACAGAAGGTGCCAGGCCTGTGAAGGTGTCAGTTGCGTCGGTATGAGCCTCCTTGGAGTCGGGTTGCCTGAGATCGCAGCCCAAAGCGGGTGGTAAGCCTCACCTAAGGCTAAATATTACTGCGAGACCGATAGCAAACAAGTACCGTGAGGGAAAGTTGCAAAGAACTTTGAAGAGAGAGTTCAAGAGGGCGTGAAACCGTTTAGAAGGAAACGGATAGAGCTGGCGATAGTCGCCGGGATTCAGTCTGCAGGGCTGCGGCGCGGCTCGCTCGCGGACAGCTCGTCGCGGCGGGCCGTGGCCTAGGCCTGGCGGATGCATTTCCCGGCGATGTGCGTTGAAGGGCGCGTGGGCGCGCGTTGAGGCGCCGGCCGCCGGCCTCTCTCCGGAGGGGTGTCCTGCCGGCGCGGAGACGCGTTGCCTGCGCGCTTACGAAGGGCGCCCGCCCTGCTCGGTAGTCGGGCTGCCTGGTCGGTGAACCTGTGTCG
>JASANB010007637.1:0-135430 GCA_030248155.1 Sabatieria punctata | reverse complement strand
AGCATGTATCCCATGCCTATGTATGTATGTATGTATGTATGTATGTATGTATGTATGTATGTATGTAAGTATGTATGTATGTATGTATGTATGTATGTATGTATGTATGTATGTATGTATGTATGTATGTATGTATGTATGTATGTATGTATGTATTACGAATCTGGCTGGGCTCTGTGTGAGTCTGCACTGAACATTAGGTTCAACTGGAACCAAATGTCCTGGCTAGATGAAAAGTTTTATGAAGGTCATGCACAACCAATGAAGCATAATTGCGGGACATTGGCAAAAGAAATGCCTTATGTTCTGGATTATACTGGTAAGTACATGCAACTATAGCAGATGAATCTAGCCTGCCACTATAGACAGTAGATGGTTTATAATTAGTAATCGTGTTTATGTTTCAGATAGCTCTGTACGTTTCCAGCCAGATGAGTACCTCACAGAGCGCCGGCACAGTTGGTGTAGTGGTTTAGGCCGCATAGCCACTGTGCATGACGTCGTGCGCTCATCGTCGGCGCGGCAAGTTTCTTGCCCCTAAGAGTTGGTGGTCGGCATAAAGCCACCGAAAGCTGGTTACAGCGAGTAGGTAAAATGGAAACCAACTGGATCTGCCATTGCACCGAAGCCGCTCCACAAAGCATCCTGCATTGGCAAAAAGAGGGCAGAGTGATTCCAAAGAAAGTATGGGAAAACAAAGGAAATAAAGAAAGGTTCATGAAGATCTGCAGTACCAGATCCCAGGGAAAGACTACTGGAAGCCAGTTGGTGTTTCTTTCTACCCAACAGATCAAATCAACACAGCAGAAGCAGAAAATGATCAATCCGTGGTTGATCCAGAAAGCGACATTGAAGACCCAACACTGGCACAACCTGATCAAGTCCAATTGTCCCAGCAGCGTGTTCAAAGCACTGATGAGTCTGATGATAATGATGAAATGGAAGTTGACAAAACAGTGGTTTTCGAGACTGCGAACGAAAACGAACTTTTTGATTGCCCTGAAGAAGGGTGCAGGCGAAAATACCAGTTTTACGGAAATCTCATCAGACACCTCATCACTGGTACCCATCAGATGATTCCAGAGCGACAAACAATGCAGGATGTGGCTCAGCAAATGTATCAGAACAATCTTGAGCATATTTTCACAAGTTCAAATGACATCCATCAACAACTTGAAAGGGAGGTTGATACTGAAGAAGCGATCAATAGTCAATGCATCGCAGGATGTAAGCCATTAGAACCAGGTTGGGCTCTGCGTGAATCTTCACCAAACATTCGCTTTAACTCGAACCAGGTGGCTTGGCTGGATGAGAAGTTTGATGAAGGTCGGACAGACCAAATGAAGCATAATGCTGGGACACTGGCAAAGGAAATGCCTTATGTTCGGGATTCTAGTGGTTAGCACATGAACTGAAACCTAATCCTAATTATTACATTCATGTACATATGTTGCAGTTTCACTTCGATTCCAGCCAAACGAGTACCTTATGGAGCAACAAATTATGTCCTACTTTTCACACAAAGCACGCAGTGATGGCACGGCATACATCCATACATACATACATACATACATACATACATACATACATACATACATACATACATACATACATACATACATACATACATACATACATACATACATACATACATACATACATACATACTGAAGAATACATACATACATACATACATACATAGGCATGGGATACATGCTTAAATAGTGGTAAATTAGCGAATTTTTGGTTATCTTTGTACTTTGAGTGGAAATTTGATATGCAGAGGCATGCGTTTTTGCCACTTTCTATACACCGTTAGAAGCGCAATTCACAGGGCTATAAAATATAAAAAAATCTCGAGGGTACCCTTTTTTATTTTCGAGAAAAATCTAATTTAGTGAACATCACCATGAAATTTTTTTGCGGATTTTTTCACATTCGATGTCATGGTTAGAGAACGAAACAGCGAAACAGTACTGCTTATGCGGCAAACGAAAGCCAATGTCATGACGATTCGTTTGGCACCAAGCACAACGTTCTAGCTGCTTTGGATCGCAAGTGACACTCAGTCAAACATGACCTATTGACAGTCCGATTTTGATGGTTGCCCACCCTGCTTCTGCCGGACCAGGGCACCTAGAGGGCTGTGCTCTTCAGGTTTAGCACAAGTCATCGTTAGGTACAACTTCCCCAAACCGGAGGTCCCAGGCCTGAGTTCGATTTTTCGACTTGCACATAGCTGTGAAGAACAAGGGTCGATTCTCTCGCGAACTGACTCTTAAATCTTTAGAAGAACGCAGAATAATTAGAGACCTTGTAATGGTTTTTAAGATAGTCAGGGGTCTTGCAGATTTGCCCGTTGAGTGTTTGTTTACGTTTGTCCTTGAATCACGTACTAGAGGTCACAGTTTAAAACTTTATCCTAAGCATTTTCGTCTTGATGTGAGCAAAAATTTCTTCGCACACAGAGTTGTACGTATTTGGAACAACTTGCCTTCTGAAATCATTGACTTACAGTCTTTGGCTCGCTTCCGCTCAAAAGTGGAATGCCTCGACTTTTCCCAATTCATTCGGGGTAGGGCTTTCGAGCCGGAAATCGGCCCAGCTCGCCCCTTCATCTGACAGAAGTGGTGTGCAGGCTTTTTCTTGTTGAATAAAATTTACTTACTTACTTACTAAAAATTTGTCATCACTGCCTTTGACAACGAATCTAAATACACACACACACACACACACACACACACACACACACACACACACACACACACACACACACACACACACACACACACACACACACACACACACACACACACACACACACACACACACACACACACACACACACACACACACACACACACACACACACACACACACACACACACACACACACACACACACACACACACACACACACACACACACACACACACACACACACACACACACACACACACACACACACACACTTTAACTTAAAGTAAAAGCAAGCACCATAAATATTTATATTCAAAATGCATGGGTATCAATCAAATATCTAGCAATTCATAATCTAAATTCGAAAATGTAACAAGAAAATTGAAAACGGAGTATCACAAATGTGCATACATACCGGAGATTTCCACTTAGTATCCCACCCCACTTAATATCCCACTGGGATATTACATGGACCCTTGTTCCGCTTTATATCCCATGGGATATTACTTGGCGGCAATATTTATGTCAAATTTGTAATAATTTTCTTTACACACGCATACTGTATGTATGATAAAACATTGTTCCGGTTAATATCCTATGCCGTTTCCAGTTAATATCCCATGGCTTTGTCCAGTTAATATCCGGATATTAACTGGCGACAATGTTTTCACTGAGAAACGTGATTTTCCGTGTTATATCCCCTGGGATAGTAAGTGGAAAACTCCGGTACATACCGTATGTATCACAACAGAAAATCCAAACGGTTGGTGTTATCTTGTGCGGGAAAGATAGGTAGGCACAAAGCTGCTTCCAGTGCTTATATATCAGCCTGTAAGTGAAGTTTACGAAATACATGCATGCATAGTGCATGTAAGTGCTCAACTGCTGTTAGAATAGGCATTTGTGCAGCTAAAATGCGACAATCAGATGAGATGAACGCAGCAAAAGCTCAGACGAAAACTCCGCAATCATAACCATTCTTCTGTTGTGGAACTTTTGGAAAGACATATGAGTCTGTTGTGATGGCGGGATCTCATACCGTTGCCGAATTGTGGTGTTACTGATATGCAAATTTTTTTCACCTGGTGATGTTGGTTGTTATTGTGCATGTTTTCCTAATTTCCAAATTGTTGGGAAGCATTTTCCATTTTTTATATTTTCCATTTTTCAACTTTCCAATTCCAACATCTTGGGGACGGGGAGGGCGATTTGTGCCCGCCCGGATGTCTACGGTACTTTTTACTTTTTGCACCCACTCTCCTCTCCTCAGTCCTTTCTCTCCCTCCACAACTTCAATCGTTTGCTGGAAGAAGGAAAAGAGCAGGTATAATCAACTCTCTGAGCAGTTTCAATTTTCTAACCACTAGCAAGCATTATTAGCACTTGGAAAAGGGAAGTTTTCTTTCGGTTAGAGCTGGAATGAGTGGAGTGGAATTGAATTGGCTAGTTTTTAGTTCGCTTAATCCGTATGGTATTTTCGATACCGTATACCGTATAGTATGCTGCAAACGCTTTAAAACAACTGGTTACCCTAGTACATCGCCAAGTTATGGTCAAAAACATAAATTACTTTTTGTGGTCGGCCTTTCCTGTAAAAAACACGGCTATTTTTGATTGTGATCTGTTTTGTAAGTAGTACTGTCTGTTTATTTAAAGATTTGAAGCTGATCCGACTATATATTGAATTTATTTTGCATTATGCCTATTGTAAATATTAATTGTATTTTGGTTGGACAGATTTGCTTCACTTCGAATTAGTGAAATGCTAACCAAAGATATGTTGATTTTATTCAAAAGCAAAATTGCAGGTTTCTCAACATTTGACAAGTACTTGTACTATCACATTTTCCATTTCTATGAAGCAAAAAAACTGCCATAAGGGTAGATTTTTGTGTTTTTCTAACTTAACCTAACGGATGCCTCTAACTACAGACATGTTCAATACAAATTTTGCCATCTGAAAACATTCTATGTCATAAGTTGCACCTACGCAATTTTTTAATAGTAATCGAAATTCAGTGGAAGAAGAGCCTAAGACCAAGTCTAAAGCCTCAATATTCACACCCAAAATTAAAACTTTGGCCTGAACGGCTGAAAGTTGATACACTAATACGTCGTATAGCCTAGTTCTCAAGCCACAGAAAAGGAATCCTAGATTTGATGCTTCAATTCGAAGATAGAGTAATCGGGCTTCTTAACTACTAGATAAAAATTTCGAATTTCTCTCATAATAACCAGAATTTATACTTAAAAATCGGAGGTTTTAGAGTACTTTTTCACTACTTTAAGAAGCATCAGTCGAATTGCGTTTTTTTTTAATTTTCGACCCCCTTTCTGCCCCAATACCAATAGCATATCTGTAAGCCCCAAAATCTATGCTCTATATTTCCGATTATTGTAGCGCTATCCTTAAGCTTCAGAATGGTGGCAAGAACGCTAGCGTACGCCTAGGGGCTCTGGAGTAAACTAGCTAACAGCTGAAAATCACAAATTTTTCCATTATTTACTAAGGTTGATTAAATTTGAAGTCAAATTTTTCATTCAATAATCAGCGTTTGGAGTTGAGAATCGGAGGCTTTAGAGTACTGATATAGACTGGTTTAAGAAACTTTCATCGAACGCCGCTTTTGAAGACTAAAAAGGGCTTTGGGCCACCTTTTGGCTCCTTATTCTGGAATCTCTCAACGTAGGTTTTACATTTCAGATTACTGTTGCTCTATTTTTAAGCTGCTTGATGGCAAGATTGCTACTCTACTACCTGGAGTTCTGGAAAGCAATCAAGCCTACTAAAGTCCATGCCAAAATGATTCGCGGTGGCGAAAAAAAACAATTTTCTCAAAAACTTTCTTCAAGACCCCCAACTTTTTATAAATCAATCGATAGCAAATTACAAGTACTACAATACGCGAACGTCAAATCAAAGGTTCCACGCAGTTTTGAATGTGTTTATCGCAAAAACAATTTTCAACAAAATTAAATTTTTATAGAAGAGGCAAATCGACAAGCGGACTCCAGATTCATATTCTTCGTGCAATTGTGAGTTCGCTGATATATACATGTTTGGGGATTCTCAAATTAGTTTTCGGGAAAAACGCGTTTTTCGGAAGCGTGTGCAAGTCAAAATATTGCCTGCGATCCGTTTTACTATGGAAAATTGCCGAACATTTTTCAAATTTGACCCAAACGGTATAAACGGCCTCAAAACCGGCTCATATCCACGAGTCAAACTTAATTTTGGTCCATAGAATCCATTTTTGCAGTCCGTTTGGCGCTATGAAATTGTCAAAAATGGGCCATTTGACCATCAACTTTGACCGGCCATAACACTGTAACCTTTTGAGCTAGAAGAGTAACCAAAGTATTATTAGAGTCGCCGAAGACTCTAGAATCGATTTATTTGATTATCTTATCAGCCCGGTTATGAACGAAGCTGATTTTAACTGTTGCGCAAATTAGTGTTCAGAGCGAAACTTGCGCAGATTAGGATATACCTTGGACAAGAACTTGCTTCTCTATAACGGTAGACCTGGCTGGATGAGGCTGGAGCCACTTGATGGCGTAGGGATTAATCAGTGTTCATTTAACAAGCAAAGATGTCAAAGACAGATTGCTGAAATATCATACCAAATAGGGGGTGCTCGAAGAAAGTTAGGTTTGCAGTAACCGGACGGTGTTCTAGGTGACAGAATTGACTTGCGCACCTTTCCGAAAAACGCGTTTTTCCCGAAAACTAATTTGAGAATCCCCAAACATGTATATATCAGCGAACTCGTAATTGCACAAATAATATGAATCTGGAGTCCGCTTGTCGATTTGACTCTTCTATAAAAACTTTATTTTGCCGAAAATTGTTTTTTCCCGAAAACACATACAAAACTGCGTGGAACCTTTTATTGGACGTTGGCATCTTGTAGCACTTGTAATTTGCTATCGATTGATATAAAAAAGTTGGGGGTCTTGAAGAAAGTTTTTGAGAAAATCGCTTTTTTCCCCTTACTGTTACTAATCTTTTTAAAATTTGTCAATGTGGACTTAGGCTGTTTTATGGTTTAGACCTTAAAACAGCCTAAGTCCACTATCACAAATTTTTAAAAATATGCAAATCAGGAAACATGTGGTTGCCCAAACTCAGGTGTAGAGTAGCACTGGTATGGTATGGGCCTCTTTTGGCATAATACACTTTAGGGCATAGCATTTTGCACAATTTATTTTAGGCTGGCTGAAAACTTTGAAAGCGTTTTTTTTCGTTTCATCTATTTATGGACTGAGGCGTTTCTTCGTCTGAACGCTTCATTTGGAAAACAGGCCCTCTGGTGCTTATCCTGTGCCGATGCGTTTTATCCAGACCAATTATCAAATTTGGCCACCCACTGAGGGACCTAGATTGTTAACTTTTACCTTAAGCCTAAACTTAAGTCTAAACCTGAACCTAAGCCTTTCGATTTTTAGTCCAAAATTGCAACTTTTTGCGATTTGTTATCATTTTTAGTACTCAACTCCCCTTTCCATCGACCTGTTACCTGTATGCTTACAGGTAATTTCAGCAATTTTTGGGGTCTGATTGTCTGAAATTGTTAGAAATTGGCTATAATTGCGTCCCACACAAATGGTAGGGTGGTCTGGGATGGCTGGGTCTGCTGACCATAAAGGCCCAGAGCTCACCGTGATTTTGCCGATTTACTATAAGTTTGCAAATTAGTCTCACTGTGTTTGTTTGAGTTTAGAGGACGTGAGTGTATTGGCCAAGTACATAATTAGAAGAAGAGGTATGGAAAGGAAGCCCAGTTAAAATGACTGCTGACGTGCTTTCCCCTGCACTGGGAGCCTTCTACTATGAGATCGACGGATCGAATCGGATGAAATTCCACGAATACCGCGGCGAAAATATCGACTTATATGGCGACCGTACGTTTTAGCTTAGACACTAAAATCATCTAATCTGCCTTTCTTTTCTAGTGAATTGCGTTCAGATCTTTCAACAGATTCTCCTTTCAGAATCAGCCATCCAAAAATTCTGTACAATTTTTTTCGAAAACTTTCCAACAAAGATGGTTTCAGTTCTTCTGGTAAATAAGCAGCCGATGAACGTTAACCGGGGTCCTCTCAGGTTTGCCGCCACCGCAGACTGGGGCAGCCACCACCCTCTACCGTCCCCACAACACCGAGCTGACTGTTCTTTCCCTTTCCATCCAAAGCAATTTTTGGGATAATTTTCGCAATTTCAGACACTAAAAGTCCGTGTCGAAATTTGTGCCCAAACTTTTAACCGTTTTTCAGTGCTTCACCTAAGGCACTTACCCGACTTATGGCTCAGACCTTCTTTGACCGGGCTCGCAGCCCCAATCCCGCCTCCAATTTGACCGGTTGCATGCATGTTTAGTTGACACAGGTGTCTCCAGATAGACAAGACACATCTCTTTTTCTCGTCATTTCCGCAAACCTGAGTCAAATTTGGAAAGTAGGTGCCTAAATACGGGTTTTGTTTTGTCTGTTAAAGTTTGGTCCACCATGTTTGATCCAGTCCTGAGAAATTCAAGAAAATGTAAAAATTTGTCAATTACAATGAAATGACGTTAAAATAGAGACTTTTCTTTTTGATATCATTTCTGTAAATCATCGCCAAATAACCTGAAATCGAATGTTTGCTAAACTCCGGGCTATTTTGTGTTGTATCAGCAGGGCTCTGCCTCCACCCCACGTAGGCCGGCGCCCCGATCGGGACTCCCCTCCGATTCTTCTGGTAAGTAAGTTTCTCAGCAATTTTTTAATTTCAACTCATACCGCCCGGCTGCGTCAGACCCCCAGCCCCTATAGCATTGTAACATCCGCACTTTACCAGTTGTTCTGTAAATTTCAGGTTATTTGGCGATCATTTGCTTAATTGACAACAAGAAGAAAACTTTCCATTATTTCTATTGGTTTTGAAATTTTGCGAATTTTTAATGTTTTTAAGAGTCAGTGTCTGAATCGATCGAGTCCCTTAGACCTATTCAGACCCAAGATTAGAAGTTTGGCGTGGATGTAAAGGGATGTAAGTTGGCACACTAATACTACTTGATGAGTTATTCAACTGCTGCAGAGGAATTCCCAATCCGACGCTCTACGCTCGAGATATAAGCCCGTGAAAATCGGCTTGCTTAACTATGGGACGAAAATTTCCAACTCGAATTTCTTTCTTGCGTCAGTAAGACAAAAGTTGGGACTTAAAAATTTGGGCTTTTAGGTAACTTTTCGAGTATAGTAAGAATTTTTAGTCCAAAATTGTTTTCGATTCCATACATGTGCATGGTCCGCAGCTCAGAGGGGGACAGTCAGGTCTCCATGCATAGTTGCCTGGCGAAATGTTAAAATTTTCGGCGCGAAATTCAAATTTTGGCGGGAAATTTGAATTTTTTTCAAATGTTTTTGGAGGAAAATTCCAAAATTTCACTTAAAATTTAAAACTTTCTACTTTATTTTGAGTTTTTGACAAAAACTGCCCAAAAAACCGGCTTTCAAACACAAAATTTATCAAAAAAATCGGAATTTTCGATGAAAATTTGCGAAAATTTTGGGTTTAATGCGTAGTTGCCTGGAGGAAAGGTGCGTAGTTGCGTAGTTGCCAAAATTGATTTCAGTAGCTTAAAATCGCATCTGGAGGCTTTCTAGCAGCCTATAGCAACGTTTGGTAGATTTTTATTTTCGTCCCCCCCCTGTCCCCCTCTGGGCACCCCCCATGCACATGTATGTTCGATTCCCCCCCTTCAGAGCCCCTCGACTGGAACCCCTATACAGATTTTTTTATTTTAGAATTTTGTAGCGTTATTCAAGAGCTACAGATTGGTATAAAATAATCAACGTTTGTTATGTAGGTTTTTGAGAAAATTGACTTTGAATGAACAAAACCGGTCAAAAAAGCACGTTTTATACATTGAACATGCAATTAGAACTAAAAGAAATGTGTCGATTTATTGAGACACCGTGTATGTCAGATAATAGGCAAATAAATCTTGTTCACAATCACTCTGATCCATTTGGAGGAGCCGATACCAATGAGCACAATAATATACAAGTTCAAGCACGAAACGATTGTGTTAAACGCATACATGTACTAGGGGGATATTTATCCTTAACTAGAGAGGCCAAACCCCTCACCCCCAGAGACAGTTTAGCTCATGCCTGCCCCACCGACCCAAAATGAATACAAGTGCTACTAATAGCGGCTTCTGCACCAGCAAAATCAACTCAGAAAACACTAATTTTAGCTCAAATCTGCTTGCAGAGGCGTTTGGAAACCGAATTTGTCGTTCCACTGCTGCTGTTTAAGAGAAATCGGTGTTTTTAGTTGCCAATTTTGGTCATTCTTGCTTGTTTTTAGAACTGAAACGCTAGTTGGTTGCTTAAAATAGCGATTTGGAACTTTTTTAAATTTTGGACCCCTCACTGTAACAGCACCGGGCCGACCTGGGAGTGGGGGGTTTTCCTCAGGAGGGGGGTCGAGGGGCGTTTCGCCCAAAGGGGGGTCCCAAATTTCAAAATTGCTCCAAAACGCCTAGAAATGCGTTTTTAGCACGTTTTTTCAGTATTGACGCTAATAATCACTATGTAGAGTTAAAACAAGCAAAAATGACAAAAACGGCTTCCAAAAACACCACTTGTATTTTGGGTCGGGGGGTCCCTTAACCTGTCTCGGGGGTGAGGGGGCCTTTGGACTTTTCAGCTAGGGGTAACCCCTAGTACATGTATGCCTCTCTGCTCCCTGTCCTGACGGAACCTGTTCCCCCAGACCGACCCGGACCTGTTACATGTACATATGTCGGAGTCTGGTCAGCAGAGATCTATTTAGAGGAGAGTGCGTAGAGGTTAACAAAAAGGCTAGGGCATACATGTAACAGGTCATCCGCCGAAGGGGGGAGGGGGGTCTGGCGCTGGCCGGGGGTCTGAGTCAAAATTTTGGGAGGGGGTAGGTCACTAAAAAACGCTCAAAAATAAAACAACGCAATTTTTGGGCCAAAAATCGCTAATTTGGGCTGAAATACAGCTAAAAAGTGCTGTTTTGCAGGCGATTTTGGCAATTTTTGGGTATGAAATTGTAAAAAATTGCAAAAAATTTGCTCAAAAATTTACTTGCCAGAAAAATCGGAGGGGGGTCGGCGAAATCGTGGCCTAAGTCGGGTGGAGGGCAGACCCCCCTGTTACCCTGTTACATGTATGGGCTAGGATGACTTGATTTGGAAGAGAAGAGTTAGATGCGTTTCAGGCACAGTGGCCTTTCGCCGAGTCTCCTTCGCCAACAGCATCGTGTTCAGCGACCGGTCACTTGCCCCCGAAGAACTGTTTCTGGTGGAGATCGACCGCAACGAGAACGGCTGGTCGGGCCACATGCGGGTCGGTCTGACGCAGGTGAACCCCGACGAGCACCCGGCACTGCCCATGTACGCCCTGCCCGACCTCAACATGCTGGGACAGAGCTGGATCTTCGCCATCACCAGACGCAAGAATCTCTTCTACGACGGAATCAACGGAGAACTCACCATGCCCATAATTGGGAGGACTGCCATGATGCAGCAGCAGGACAACTGTCACAAGTTGCCCACCGATGTGGGCAGTCGGATCGGCGTCTATTACCGGATCAGCGCCGACGGACACAGGGCAGAGATGCATCTGGTGGTGAATGGAGAGGACCAGGGCGCCTCCTCGGCTAGTATTCCGTTCGGAGACAGACCGCTCTATGCTGTGGTCGACGTCTACGGCACCACCAAGCAGATCAAGTTGGTACAGCTGATTAGGACAGGTCCGTCTCCAGCACTTTGTTATGCTACTGTTATGTTTGTATACCACTACCATATGGTACCAAATCTGAACGGAGCTGTGGTGGCGTATCCAGGATTTCGGAAAGGGGCGCTGTAAATTTTTGAAAGTGCCTGGTTGGGCCGCTGCCAACCAGGGTAAGAAAATTTAGCAAAATTTGTCTTCAAAAACGCGTTTAAAACGCATACCAGGCTTAAAATTAACAAAAATTACAAGTTTTAGTAGTGTAAAGTGGCCTGGTTGGCCTTCTGCCCGAATTTTGAAAATTTAGCCTTCAAAAACGCATTTAAAGGAATTCTGAGCACAAAATAGACAGTTTTGGTACATAATTCATTAGTTTCGCTTATTTTTGACAGACTTTCTCTTCCAACCTCCACCGCAAAGCGGCTGTACCCACCCTACACCCCTTGGATACACCACTGGAACGGAGTGGTGCAGATACCAATGCCACGGTAGAGCTACTCACCGGTTTGTGCCCAGTTCCGACTTTCCCATTTCCGACTTTCCCAGTTCCGACGTTCCCAGTTCCGACTTTTCCCAGTTCCGACTTTCCCAGTTCCGACATTCCCAGTTCCGACTTTTCCCAGTTCCGACTTTCCCAGTTCCGACTTTCCTGAACCTAACCCCTAAGCCTGAGCCTAACCACTGGCCCTAAGCCTAAACCTGATCCTCACCCTTAAGTCTAAGTCTAAGCCTAAGCCTGAACCTAAGCCTAAGCCTGAAACCTAACCCTTAAGCTCTAAGTCTAAGCCCTAAGCCTGAACCTAACCCCTAAGCCTGAACCTCACCCTAAGCCAAAGCCTGAACCTAACCTCTTAGCCTAAGCCTGAACCTAACCTCTAAGCCTAAGCCTGAACCTAACCCCTAAGCCTAAGCCTGAACCTCGCCCTAACCCAAAGCCTGAGCCTAACCACTGGCCCTAAGCCTAAACCTGAACCTCACTCTTAAGTGTAAGCCTAAGTCTAAGCCTAAGCCTGAACCTAAGTCTAAGCCTGAACCTAACCCCTAAGCCTAACCTTAGCATGAACCTCAGCCTAACCTTAGCATGAACCCCCTATAATCATTGAGCATTACGTAGCTACATATTCTTGTATACCAGGGTATCTGTATAAAATATAGTGAATGCTATTATAAAGTCGGAACTGGGAAAGTCGGAACTGGGAAAGTCGGAACTGGGAAATATCGGAACTGGGAAAAGTCGGAACTGGGAAAGTCGGAACTGGGAACATCGGAACTGGGAAAGTCGGAACTGGGAACATCGGAACTGGGAAAGTCGGAACTGGGAAAGTCGGAACTGGGAACACGCCTACTCACCAAAGTGGCCGAACGTTGGCTAGCATTATGTGGTGCCACTACCATAAACGGCGTTGCGTGCCTGACTATCACCCAAGGCCATTATCCCAAATTACTACCTTAAGTACGAAAAAACAGGGTTGGCCATAAAAACAAACCGCCTTTCTTTTTTTCCGAATAGTTTAAAATGACTGTCATTCCGTCAATTTTCCACCGGATGAAAAGATTTTGGCACGTGCACCATTATTATATTACAGGGATGGATATTTTTCCGAAAAAACCTCGGCCTGTTTTTTTGGGATCCCGCCCCCAGACGACCTCAGACTTCCCCAGATTTTCCGGCATTGCATACATGGTTTCCACTCCACGGGTCAGGAAAGTCAGGGAGATATGGAAGGAAACTATTGAAAATGGTCCGGGAAGCCAGAGAATTTTGTGTCTGATCAAAGGGAAGTCCGGGATCGCTCAACCAATGTAGGCATGCAGCATACATGTAACAGGTACCGACCAGCGTGGCGGAAGGGGTTTCCGTCAGGTGGGGGTCGAGAGGGGTTTCGCCTAAAAGAGGCGGTTCCAAGGCGTTGCTGGTGGCCGGGCATGCACCGTTGGTCTTCGACTGTGCTCTATTTTACCTACCGTCTTGTCTACCGTCCCGCTCATACATGGGCCGAGTAAGTATGGGGATTAACCCCCTCGCCGGCCAAATTCAACCCCCCCCCCAATTTTTGCAACCTTGTTTTTGAGAAATTTGCGAACTTTTTTGCGGAAAAACAGAAAATTTCGGTCAGAACCCTCCTCGCCGGCCTATACCGTCTGGCCGTTGGATCCTGCCGTTCCCATCAGCCGGCCATATCCACTCCTATATTTTGGCGGTCTTTTTCCAGAAACCAATTTTATACGCTTCAAACTCCCCCGCCGAAAGCCACCTGCCGTCTCCGGATTTTTCCGTTTTATGTATGCCCCCACGCCCACCTATCGAAAAAATCCCCCTCCCCCTCGCCAGCCCGTACCTGTTACATGTTAAGTCCATATTAAGCTTTATAAGCCTTCGAAATTTGGGATTTATCCGATGAATATTCAAACTTTGTCTGAAAATTCGGGTCAGTTCATTTCGGAAGGGCATAACTCCAGGCTACAGAAAGGCTAGCACTTGGCCAAAACAAACTCTTGACAAATAATAATAATAATCGTGACAAAAAAACTTTTCATTCGGTTGGAAAATGACGGAATGGCGGCAGGAAATTATTAAAAAAGTGAGTTGGGAAAGTCAGACGGTTCTCATAGGTAGGTTAGGGAAGTCAGGGAGTTGAGAGAGAAGTCGGGCAATTTATAAATGCTAAAGAAGGTATAATCTCCATTTTAGAGAATCATTGTTTATGCATGAATGTCTGCAAAGAAATGGAAAAATTAGGTGCTCGAAACGTTTACCATGTTTTCGGGGGACTATCCAACTTGCGCACAACCGATTAGCGCACAACCGAATTGCGCACAATTTTTTACTTAAACACTTTTACTTTTTTTGCAGCACAATATACATAGTCATAGACACCAACACCATATATGGAACAGTTACATTTATAACAGATAGATTTATAATACATAAATTTTATAACTGATTGCGTTCTGGCTGTGCGAAGTAGTGCCCTATTCCTCTTAGAAACGCCATGCGCTCGATCAAACCCAATTGGTAACGCTCGGCCAGTCTGCGAATTTTGCCATCGATGCGTTTGTATTTTGGATTGCGCCAAACCAGCGCTGCACTCGCGGCCATCTGATCTAGTTGCGTGTTTACCTGAAATTGTTTGAAAAGTAATTTAGAATTTAGTTAGCGATTTCCTTAAATCCACCTGCCTGCACCTTACATTGTTTTGTTCTGAAAGGATGCGTTCCAGGAAAAAGTAAATGTCTGGATGCTTGCGTTTGTTGAACAATCTGGCCATCTTAGAGTTCCAGCTCTCAACATCATTGTTGGTGCGGCGGACCTCATTCACCACGACCCAAATGGCAGGCGGCACGGCATGGCAGAGAGAGAGAGAACAAATGTTAAACTGGACTGCATGCATGCCAGTTTGGCTGACCGAACCAAATTTACATATAACGCTTACATAAGCATGCCTGTACCATTAAGCCTGCATTAATAGCCTTACAACGTATGTACACTAGATTCAACACACAACAACACAACTATTATTACTTTGTGCGCAAATCGGTTGTTTTGTGCGCAATTCGGTTGTGCGCTAATCGGTTGTGCGCAAGTTGGTGTGCCCGCGAACTGTGTGCGCAAATCGGTTGTGCGCAAGTTGGTAGTTCCCGTTTTCGGCCCTGTCAGAATCGGTAGAAACAAACGATTTTTCCGTTCAGCTCACCTGAACCGAAAATTTCGAACAACCACTGCGAGCCAACAAGCTGACATTTTTCCTTTTCCACTACAGTTTCTACAAAAGAAACTCTAAACTAATTTACAGCCGAACAAACGGCCAAGAATTAGCTCACAGAAGCGTTCATTCAGGTGAGTTGAAAAAAATGTTTGTTTCTACCGGTACAGAACTTTTCACATCACCCTTTTGAAAATGGACTACTGACATCTACTCAGACATGGGCTAGCATTTCGGCTGATGGGGGGTAGAATTTTCAATTCCTGATGGGGGGCTGATGGCGGGTAGGAGCACCTGATGGGGGCTGAGGGGGTGGTAAGCCAAAATGTCCGATTTTTGGCGAAAATCAGGGTTTTTTGGCTTATTTTTCATTAAAATAAGTTAAAATTAGCTATTCTGAGCTCATTTACGCCTATTCCAGGCATATTTTTATCGTAATTTTCTATACAAAATTCTTCCCAAAAATTCCTTATGGGGGGTAGCGGTCGGCTGATGGGGGTAGATCAGAGCCTGATGGGGGGCCAACCCCCCCTCAGCCCCCCTTTCCCCATGTCTGCATCTACTACTACCGTACTACAGCCATACATGGGCCGGGGGGTTAGGGGGTTTACCCCCTCGCCGGTCAATACCGCTTGGTCGTTCATACCCCCTCGCGCCAAGGAGAGGATAGGGTGCTGGACCGACTGGTGAGGGGCCTTGGCCGGATATAGGTCAGTAAGGCCCCTAGGCCCGAGCCCATGTATTTTGAAAAGTCGAATCACATCAGTTTCATCTAACTGCTTACCCTTTAGGCATACATGTACTAGGGGGGTTTGGGGGGTTACTCCCCCAGCTGGAAAGGCCAACCCCCCCCTCACCCCCCCCCCGACCGAGACAGGTTAAAGGACCCCCCCCCCAGACAAAAAAATACAAGTACTAGTGGTGGCTCCAGTATTAACAAACTGGGTCAGAAATCACTAATTTTTAGCCTAAAATTCACTTGAAAAGCTTTTGGAAACCGAATTTGGCGCTTCCACTGCTGATATTTTAGAGAAATCGGTGTTTTTGGAAGCTCTTTTTGTCATTTTTTGCTTGTTTTTAGCTCTAAAAAGCTATTTGGCAGCTTAAAATTGCGATTTTTAGCATCCTTACTGAAAAAAAACGTGCTAAAAACGCATTTCCAGGCGTTCTGGAGCTTTTTGAAATTTTGGACCCCCCACCTGGGCGAAACCCCCCCTCGACCCCCCACCTGAGGAAACCCCCGCCCTACCCCCAGGTCGGCCCGGAGCTGTTACATGTATGCCTTTAGGGCAACGGGAAGGGTAAACCATATGCAAACTGGCAAAATGCCTAAGTTCTCGATGGCTTAAAAAGTCATTGAAACCTTCGCTTGTGTAAAAACTCTTTGAGTCGAAATTAAAACGCTTTTGCCATTGTTGTCTGCATTACCTAACAGTTTTCTATGCTTTGAACCTTCGATCTGACAGTTTTACAGCATAGTATGAAAATGTAGTATAATTGCGACAATTGTAGTATAATTTTGAGCTGGTGGTAGTATACTGGACTGGCTAACACCTGGCAACACTGGCTTCAGACTGGGTGAGCTGGTCCGATTTCTGGCTCTAATGCCCGCCCAAACAGGAATTTCGATGAGTCCATCGTGGACAACTTTGAACGAAACTGAGACACGGTTTGTCCATACACCCCGCCGTGTTTTTCCGACCCATGTATGGTTGGACTTTCAAAATTTGTTTCATATCTTGTTGGCATACGTGTGACAGGTCAGAAGGGAAGGGAGAACGGGGGCTTGGCGAGGATTCGGCGCCGCCTGGGCATCCACAGCCCAAATTCTAGGAGGGGTTGGGCACCATACATGTGCATGGTCGGCGGCTCAGGGGGGTACGGCCAGGTCTCGGTGCGTAGTTGCCTGGATATAGGTGCAAATTTTCGGCGGGAAATTCAAATTTTTGCCCAAGAACTTTGGCGAAAAATTCGAAATTTTTGGATAAAATTCAGAAATTTGCCGTAAAAATCAAATTTTCAATAAAAAATTGCCCAAAAAGCACTTTTCTGACAGAAACATTGTCAAAAAATTGAAATTTTCCAGAAACATTTGAAAAAATTTCGGGTTTGGTGCGTAGTTGCCTGGAGGAAGGGTGCGTAGTTGCCAAAATTGATTTCTGTGGCTTAAAAACGCATCTGGAGGTTTTCTAGCAGCCTCTAGCAACGTTTGGTAGATTTTTATTTTCGTCCCCCCTGGGCACCCCCCAAGCACATGTATGTGGGCACTAAAAACGCTAAAAAATCGCGAGATTTGGGCTCAAATACAGCTAGAAAGCGATGTTTTACAGGCGATTTTGGCATTGTTTGTGTCTGAAATTGTTGTTGCAAAATGTTGCTCAAAAATTAGTTGACAGGTAATCGCAGGGGGTTGGAAAAATCGGTGGGGTCCCATCCCGTGGGGTCTGGCCTAAGTCGGGTGGGCGGCAGAGTTACATGTATGCTTGTTGGTCAAAGTATTGTGACCTTGGTCTGCTCTGCAAAAGCCGCACGAACCCTGCAATTTTCAAGGTATCCCTGTAGAAGAGTATAGGAAGAAGGGCTCTTTCGAGCATGTCTGTTCCGTTTACGAGGTTTAACTGTAGCTGAAATCGGCCCAGTACAGTCTGAGTGTACTGTATAGTAAGAGAGATTGTGTTGCAGCTCGTCCCCTGCAGGACCTGTGTCGGGAGCGGATTCTGCATTGCGTGGACTCGGTCGGCTGTCTGGACTGTCTGCCCATTCCGGACCAGCTGAAAACTTACCTAAAGCACGGAGTGCATTGCTCGATTGCCAGAGAGCCCTGACACTCTCTCTGCTCTCTCTCTACTTCCGTCATTCTCCCCTGAAGCAGCAGTAGCCTTGAGAAGGCCAGATACGGTGACTTTGTTGTCGGTTTTTGATACCAAAAACTCTGCCACGACTTGTTTGTCCTGTGAAATGTTTTAGTCCTGTTTCAAAGTGTCTACGTGCTATTGAAGTTGTTCGAGACTGAGACGCCTTTATCGCTCTTCTTTATCTGTCCTCTGTCTGCCGCCACTACATCCACCCAACCCATCCTGCCTTAAACTCGGGACTGTAGATTGTTAATTCGGTTGCACACACAGACAACTCTCACACTCAACGGTCTTATAGATTCAGTCCCATCCCTCCCTCTCTACGGCAACTTTACTTTTTGTTGTCATTTCTGCAATTGTTCGCCAACTGATCTGAAACTTTGAGGAGAAACTCATGAAATTTCATGCATTGAGATTGAGACAGTCTTTTGAAAAGGCAGACTATCTGAACATATGTTTTTTAATGAGGAACACAGAAAAAACAGATCGTCAGGTCAGGATAATTAAGGGAAGCGCGTTTGCGCTTTCCCGGTGTAGTTATTGTTACCGCGGTCCATACTAAAAATTGTTTTCGTAGCATTCGGGGAGGGAGCAAATGCGGTTCCCTTATATATATCGGAGTTTGACCAAATTTGAAAAAAAAGTGCCAAAAAGGGTGCTTTTTCGGCCATACTTTTTAGCGTTACTTTTGTGTTTGTGGACCGATTGCTCTAATATTTGCAGGGATTGTAATTTGAAGTTTTTCCTATCTTTTGATGAAGATTTGAGCGAAATTGGTTGATTCGTTTTGGAGCAGTGATCATTTGAAAAAATGCTCTCGAGGGGGGGGTGGGCTGGCGAAAAAACAAAATGGTGGTTTTCGGCGTTTTTAAGGTACTTTTCACGGTAATATATTAACATGTTATACATCAAAAGTTTGCAAAAATTCTGAATTTTCTATTGGTGCAGTCGGTTTTTGGATATTGCTTTTCGTTTTTGAGTTAAAAATTTTTTTAATTTTTGAAAATTGCCATCAAAACGCACTAAATGTGGAAAGGTTCCCAAGGAGCAGAGCTCTGGCGTTTTGTTAAGAAAAGTGTATAGTTTATGAGTACGTGTGGTAGAATTGGGTACTAAGCCGGGATCAAAAGTTATGGCCGATTGAAGCACTAAAAATGGTCAAAATTTGGACACTTTTTTCAAAATTTTTTTACTTTTTGATTTTTGAGGCGGGGAAGAGGGTTGCGCCATCTGGGGAAGGTCTGGAGATCTGGGACTTTTAGGTTTTGTTAAGGAATGATTGTAGTTTGAAAGAAAGGGTCGTACACGTTTTTTCGACACCGGAATCAAAAGTTATGAAATCTTGAAAAATGGTAAGAGTCGGTTTTTCTTGGTTATGAGACTCCATGTTCAGGACATGATAATGTGGGCAAGAACTTTTGGGATTTGGCTCAAACTTTGTGTTAGGATGTGAGGACACAATATTAGCAAGATTTTAATACTTTTGGGCGAAAATTCGAAAAAAATTTTTTTTGGACTTTTTGCCGTATTTAGCTCATAGGTGTAGTAAAAGTAAACGTACAAAGGTGGGGATTGCATATTATGAATGAGAAAAGGCTGTTCTTTCCAATGGTACACAGCAAGCTGCGATCAGAAACCTAGAAAGATATTTATGTCGGATTTTGGACAAAATTGAAGAAAAGGCAAAAAACGGTATTTTTTGGGCCATACTTTTTAGCATAAGTTTTGTATTTGTGGACCGATTGCTCTAATATTTGGAGATATTGTAGATTGAAGTTTTTTCTATCTTTTGGTGAAGATTTGAGGGAAATTCGTTGATTAGTTTTGGAGTACCGATGAATTGAAAAAATGCTCTCGTGGGGGCTGGCGAAAAAGAAAATGATGGTTTTAGGCGTTTTTTAGGTACTTTCAGGGTAACATATAAACATACTACGATCAAAAGTTTGCAAACATTCTGAATTTTCTATTGGTGCAGTCGGTTTTTCCATAATGGTTTTCGTTTTTGGGTTAAAATTTTTTAGTTTTTGGAGATAGCCATCACTTTTGCTTTTTACTGCCAAGGTTCCCAGCTATAGGACCTGTCATGTTTTATTAAGCATGTCTCTCGTTTCATACTACATGTGGTAGAGTTGCAGACTAATCTGGGATCAAAAGCTATGGGCCGATCTGATCCGATTTGCGGGGGCCTTACGGCCTACGATCAGACTTGTGGTCCATTTCGCTACCCCCGTGATTCGTCATCTGGGACGTTGCCCTTCTTTCACTGCCAGTCACTCCTATCCATGCTGCTGGGTGACGGTCACCATGAGGGCTGCCCGCGTGTTGATGCCATGATGCTGAAAGCTCCCGACGGCCGCCGATGCCCCATATGCCAGAGGGCTCGCGGCATAGTTGCTTCTTCAGACAGCTTCTGACATCGTATATCTTCTTCTCCAACGCGGCATGCTTTGTGGAGCGGCTTCGGTGCAACGGCAGATCCAGTCGGCTCCCATTTTACCTACTCACTGTCACCAGCTTTCGGTGGCCTGGGTGGAGCTTTGTGCCGATTTTGCGGCAAGTTTGTTGCCGCGCCGAGAGGATGAGCGCACGACGTCGCACACAGTGGCAATGCGGCCTAAACCACTACACCAACTGTGCGGGCTAAGTTATGGGCCATTGAAGCACTAAAAATGGTCAAATTTTGAACCCTTACTGTACTTCATTTATGTTGAATTTTCAATGGCAGGAATGTGTAAATGATATTGTTTTAGTGCGAAACGACTATATGTAACAATGCAGAAGAGCGCTCAATGGCGGAAAATTTAGATAAAGCTCGCAAAAAATGTCTGTTGAATAGAAAATTTTTATGTATATGGACCGACAGTTTTTCTACAGAAAAGTCGCCTGGCGATTTTTTTACAGTAGTATGATTCCATCTTAACTCTGTTCTAGCCAAAATTTTAGCGCCAAATTTGAACGTTTTTCGTCACGGAAAGAGAGACAACATTTTTGGCCATTAGAAAAGTGCCCATAACTTTTGCACCAGTGCAGTTTTGGAGCTGCCAATCCCATTAATACAAAGATCTCAGCGCGTACAATAGAAAACGTGTCAGATCAGAAGGACCTAAATTGGCCGATCCAAACTCAGGAAATAGGGCGCCGAACGTGACATGCATTTTTGCTCAAAAGTTTCGTCATTACTGATGTTTCTAAGCGCATAGGAAATCGCTGGTTTAAATGTGTTCAGATGCACATCAATCGAAGCCTGTTGATCTGATGATCTCAAAAACACCGCCCTCGTCTCAGTCTGATGCTTTATAACTGTGTTATCGGCCGAAATTCTGCAGACCTTCTGGTACCTTATATTTACTGCCGTTTTTGGTCACTTAAGTGGTTGAAAATCGAAATTTCGAGCGTGATTTCAGATATGGAGCATGACCTGGCGAATCGATGGGTGTGCTTAACTTCCTTCTACGATTACGTTTTACCGATATCGCGATATTTCGCATCAATATTTTCGATAGTTTTTGTGCGGAAAAGTAGGAACAAACAAAGCTGTCACCAAGTTTACTTCTCTGGAACTGTAATAAACAGTTTTTTTCTGGACAACTCAGAAATCGATGGTTTAGTCAAAACCTAACAGTGGCATGATAGCTCTCAGAAGAACCATCAATTGCTCGACATTCTCTCTCAGCTTCACACAGCGTAGGTTCTTAAATGTCTGCAACAACACTGAAGAGCTGCTCACTCCGCGCAGAGGAAGCAGGAGGGCAGAAGCAGACACGGGCTAGCATTTCGGCTAAGGGGTGGTAAATTTTCAAATCCTGAAAGGTATCGACCGCTGATTAAAATCAACGTTTGTTGGCTTATTTGTCATTAAAACAACTTAAAATATTCTATTCTGTCTGAGCTGATTTATGCCTAATGAGGGTGGGGCATCGGCCTGAGGGGGGTCAACCTTTTCATTGAAGGGCTTCAGAAGGGTCACTGCCTTTTCTGCGATTCTCTACTTATTTGATTTCAGATCGCTGATTGCATCAATGCTTGACTAGCAGCGAGAGCAGTTTGCTTTTTCAAATTTTCAGATGTTCTTGCATAACTATAAATATCGATGTCGAATTTCGTCGAATTATGATATCATTGGAACACAAATAAATGCATTCAGTAATCGATTGCCGATAGACCGCTGCGAAATTGTCATTTCCCTAATATTTGGCGCACATTTTCGGCAAGGGGGATTGAACAAGTTATAGCATGTATTTACGTGCTATGCTATGCTCATACATGTAGCTGGGTTTTCGGCTGGGGGGGGTTTTTTCCAGATCCAAAATAGGGTTTCAGCACTATTTCCAAAGGGGGTTTCAGCGACCTTTTTTTGGTGTCCAAAAGTGGGTTTTAGCGACCTTTTTTTGGGCTCAAAACAGGGTTTTGAGGACTAAAAATCCGGTAAAAATCCTGTCAGAAGTGCAAAAATTCCCTTTAAAACCCTATTTATTGGTTTAAAATGTGCAGAAAATCCTATTTTTTATTAAAAACGTGCAAAAAACATGTTTTTGCTTTAAAACATGCAAAAAAGCTCTATTTTACTCGACAGAATACAGCTAAAATGCGTATCTGGAACCCTATTTAGAGATTTTGAAACAAAAATTAGGGCACTGAAACCCTGTTTAGGGTTTTTGAGACCCAAATTAGGGTTCCGGAACCCTATTTAGGGCTTTTGAAACCCAAATTAGGGTCCCGGAACCCTATTTAGGGTTTCAGAAACCCTGTTTAGTCTCTGTGAAACCCAAATTAGGGTTCCGGAACCCTATTTAGGGTTTTTGAAACCCAAAGTAGGGCTCCGGAACCCTATTTAGGGTTTCAGAAACCCAAATTAGGGTTCCGGAACCCTATTTAGGGTTTCAGAAACCCAAATTAGGGTTCCGGAACCCTGTTTAGGGTTTCAGAAACCCAAAGTAGGGCTCCGGAACCCTATTTAGGGTTTCAGAAACCCAAATTGGGGTTCCGGAACCCTATTTAGGCTTTCAGGTACCCAAAACAGGGTCCCGGAACCCTATTTAGGGTTTCAGAAACCCTGTTTAGTCTCTGTGAAACCCAAATTAGGGTTCCGGAACCCTATTTAGGGTTTTTGAAACCCAAAGTAGGGCTCTGGAACCCTATTTAGGGTTTCAGAAACCCAAATTAGGGTTCCGGAACCCTATTTAGGGTTTCAGAAACCCAAATTAGGGTTCCGGAACACTATTTAGGGTTTCAGAAACCCAAAGTAGGGCTCCGGAACCCTATTTAGGGTTTCAGAAACCCAAATTAGGGTTCCGGAACCCTATTTAGGCTTTCAGGTACCCAAAACAGGGTTTCGGAACCCTATTTAGGGTTTCTGAAACCATTAAAGGCATTACTTTGGGTTTCTGAAACCCTAAATAGGGTTCCGGAACCCTATTTAGGGCTTTTGAAATGCTAAATTACGGTATATAAGTCTTGAAACCCTGAATTTTAGCAGTTTGTAACCCAAAATAGGGTTTCAGAAAAAACCCCCCCCAGAATTCGGCTGGGGGGGTTTTTTTGCCGAAAATCGGGCCTGGGGGGGCTAAACCCCCCCAAAACCCCCCCCCTCCTACATGTATGGCTATGCTTGAGTCACATCTTTAAAATTGATCGCAAATTCAGTAGAGATGACATAGTCACCGAAGGTTGAAGTCAGAAATTTCAAGAGTTCGTTATTAATGAGTAAAGCACAATCGTAAAATGTAATCAAGCACATTGATCAATTTGCCAGGTCAAGCTGCACCTCATTCTCTGAATGCTCAGTATTGAAGGAGGAATACTGTACATCAGGTAATTGTGTCATGTACTGTTGCAGAATCGCTTTGAACAGAAAGTAAGTGATTTTCAAAATCAGTAGTTCACTGCGAATCTATTGATGATTTAATTATCCATTTTCTGTCACATTATGTGCAGAACCAGACTCAAAATTTCATTGAAAACAATCCTTCATCAAGCTTGAGAATCAGTGGTCGAAGTCAGGAATTTCTATTATACATGCGCAAAACGTGGTCGTTGAAGGAGGTTAAGCACACCAATCGATTCGTCAGGTGACGCTGCATCAGAAACCATGCTCAGAATTTCGATTTTCGACCGATATTAGCTCCGCACTTGCTCAAAATGTCCAGTGCAAACAGTTAATATTAGATAACCCTGTAGCAGTGTTGTATACTGTACTAGCACTGCCCTAAGCAGCAAAATAACAGTGATTTTCAAATGCATTGGATCATTGTGCATCTTTTGGTGGCTCAACCATTCATTTTCGGGCAGGTGATGCCAAGTTATAATTTGGATTACACAAGAAAAAAGGCATTTTAACCGAAAATCAGTGGTGAAAACCAGAAATTTCCATTATGCATGGATAAAACGTGACGGTACGGTAGTAGGAAGTAAGCACACCCATCGATTCGCCAGGTCATGTTGCATCTGAAATCGTGGTTGGAATTTCGATTTTCGACCACTTAAGTGACCAAAAATGGCAGTAAAACACCGGAAGGATTAAAAGTAGGTCTGCAGAATTTCGACCGATAACATAGTTATAAAGCATCAGACTGACACTGAGACGTGGGCGGAATTTTCAGGATCAGCTGATCAAGAGGCTTCGATTGATGTGCATCTGACTGAACACTTTTGAGCCAGCGGTTTACTTGCTATGCGCTTAGAAACATCAGCAATGATGAAACTTGTGAGCAAAAATGCATGTCACGTTCGACGCCCTATTTCTTGAGTTTGGATCGGCCAATTTAGGTGAAAAGTGATGGGTATTTTTCTAATGGCCAAAAATTTTGACTCTTTTTCCGTGACGAAAAACGTTCAAATTTGGCGTCAAAATTTTGGTTAGAACAAAGTTAGGCACACCGCCAGGAAGCCCGTTGTCTCAGCTACACAAAGCACCAAACCGCATCACGATAGCTTCTGAAATGTATAAATGGCAGCTGATTAAACAGCGGCCGCAAAAAGTGGCCTGGATCATATTTCGAGATTTGGCTCATTTGATACCGCTGGGCGTAATCGAGAGCTCTGAACTATGTCTGATGGTGAGACAGGTGGCCCAGACCGTCCTGTTAGATTTACAGAGTGTTCTCCACTGTTGCCCATGTAAATCAAGGGATATCTCTGCAAAGTATCCTCTATCACAATAGCGGATATATGAATAAAGGTGTAGTTATTGGAGTCAGTATCCAAGATGTAAATAACAGGATATCAACTTTTTAGCTCCAAAGCCCAACTAGCCAATAACTACACCCGCGCAAAGGCAATCGCCACGGCACTGCTGAATGCGTCTGAGTCGTGTGGATCTTGTGTTGCGCTTATGGCTTACTAACGCCAGTTGTTTTCTGTTCTATGGATCGATTCTAGGTCAAAAGGCCATGGAATAAGGGTGCCGACCACCCCTAAACCTGAGCTGAACTAGTGACGCCACTTCAAGCGGTTCTTTTTAGTTTTACACAGCCGTCAAACGCTAGAATAAAAATGCAACATTCCAGTGGTTATAGCGTACCTAAATAAGACCAGAAGAACTCAATATCTAAAATCTTATTATGTGAATACCTCACACTCCCAATACCGAATACTTCATTACTAATGACAAATTGATGCTTAACGCGATTTTGCTTGGCAAGGCACCCGCGCAGGCAATGCAGAAACAGTTTCGCTCTCAAACAGATGGGTTGTAGTGTGTTCAGGTTGCACTGCAGAAACTGGATATACATAGTGTAGTACCATCACAAAATTGGTCAGCTAAGACAGCAGTAGACAAATAACAGAGCGATTCTAGGTGTTCCAAATTGCTGCTCCGATTTGTTCAGATCACATGATCATCTTTGACCCGTATTTATGACTCACTTTGTAGTGTTTGTGGCAGTAGTGGTTGCTGTTTGTTGTAGAGAACAATTAAACAGTAGAAATAGAAAAGTTTGTGCAGTTTATGCTTGTAGAATTTCTAGACCTGAAAGGGGCCATGCATAATAAACTGGCGTTCAAAAGTTCAAAATTTTACATCCCCATCCCTCCCAACATTTTTGACGTTTTCAACATGACCGCCCTAAAAGCTCCAAAGTTTTTAGATGACCCGCCTGGATTAAACTTCATGCAGACTCCATGGATGGAAAATGTACAATTTATAATATACGTAGTATTGTAGAAGCTATGAAAAAGAGAATTTTTAACAGTAAGCTACCATTTTGGCAGTTAGAAAGATGATCTGGGTCGAGTTTTCCTTGTAATACACAGTGCCGCTCTGAAACAGCTTGACCAACAGCCACAATTGGCGAATATCGCCAACAAAGCCAACAGGCGGGCTGGGCCGACCAACAGGACCCACAAATGACCCACGCGAACAACAAAACGACAACACCGCCAACAGACGGCCGGCCGGCCGTTGGGGCATTCCGCGGGGCTGACGCTGAGGTCTAGCGGTGGCAACAAATCTATTTAAGCTTGCTCCCTCTACCGTTTACTTACGTACAGTATGTCTGCTAATTGATTCATTACATAATTGCAACAAGTACAGTCACCCCACACAATTCATATGGAACCCACAAAAGCACGATATTAAGAACCCGGTTTTTGGAGTGTGGTCCAGCAACTTTTGATTAGGCAAAACGGCCGCCGGTCAGTGCTGTAGTTGCAGACAAAATATAACCAAAATATTCGTAGGCACCTAAAAAACGTTGACGTTTTCGATGATACCAACCCCCAGACCTGCGACCTTTTTCCAACGTTCAATCGACCACCGCGGCCCCTCTCTGAAAGTTGTAGTTTATGGACAGCCCCAAATAGAGATACAGCCATACACGGACATGGGTCGGGGTTTTCTCACCCCGCAACTTGGGCTCGACACCCCAAGCGACCCCACCCACCCACCTGAAGTCGACTTTTGTTCCTGACCCCACCCAAACCGGCTGACCCACCCCAAAATTTTCGAATTTTGACTACCCCCACCCATTTTTCCCGCCCATGTATGGATGGATGCACCTTGTTATTTGTACAGGACAGCTGAGCCTGAACCATATGAGCGGAAAATGCGGAAACTCTGAGGGGCAGCCCTAGGGTCTTCTGACATTTCATGTTATCACCAACGTTTGGCTCACTTGTAATCTGAACGGCTGATGAATTTTTCAGAAAACTTTTTGTTTTTTTTAAATTATTCTTGTGTACATTAACAGATGTCTGCCCACACCCAAAATTGGCATAGATTGGGCCCTCTGCGATCATCGCCTCCCCACCAGCAAGGGCCCAGGCGGGCATGCCCATTGAGGATTTTTGGCGGGCCTGGCCGGGATCAATTTTTGAGAGGCGGGCGCGGGCCGGGCCGGCTGGGTGGAGCACAGCAGAAATTTTTCGAGCGAACTTAAAATTAAGCACAAAATAGAAATACACACGCGTTTTCTGTTTTAAAATGCTCGTTTTGAAAGCTTGACTTTAATTTTAGTTTTCAATTTGAGAATTCAGAGAATATTTTCAAAACTTTAGTTAGACTAAGCAAAAACCAATGGGTCGGGCCGGGCCTGATTTTGATGCCGTGAGGATATGCCTCACCTGAGAGGCCCGTGGACCGGGCCGAGCCCAAAAAACGTACCCCCCCATAGATGCTACCTTATTCCATGGTGGGGGCATATGGACCTAGAATCGATCCATAGAACAGAAAACAACTGGCGTTAGTAAGCCATAAGCGCAACACAAGATCCACACGACTCAGACGCATTCAGCAGTGCCGTGGCGATTGCCTTTGCGCGGGTGTAGTTATTGGCTAGTTGGGCTTTGGAGCTAAAAAGTTGATATCCTGTTATTTACATCTTGGATACTGACTCCAATAACTACACCTTTATTCATATATCCGCTATTGTGATAGAGGATACTTTGCAGAGATTCTTGTTTTCTCATTACTGTCTCAATCTCAATGCATAATTTTTACACAAAATGCCCCACAGCTTTGTAGAGTTTCTCCAAATTTCAGGCCAGTTGACGAACATTTGCAAAAATGACAACAAAAAGTAAAGTTTCCGTTTTTAACGCTATTCTTATAGGCATTGAATTTCACAAATTTCACCTATTATTGAATTTCTCAGGATTCAGTCAAACTTCGTGCACCAAACTTTAACACAAAAGCTCTGGCACTTATGTTTCAAATTTCAGCCAATTTGGTCAAAATTTGCGGAAATGACAGCAAAAAGAAGTGTCCATTTTTAGACACCCTGTACAATCTTGCAACAGATTGTTGCCCTGTTCATAATTCAGAGTTTGGCCCTGCTAAAAGTGAAAACCCTGATTTATGTCGTCAACTTTAAGCTAAATTGCAGTCCGCCCTGTTTCTTTAAATCCAGATGTTCGCCTTCCGGACCGGACAAGACAATGGCTAGTGCCAGATTTTTCCTCCTCATATTATCTCGTTAATCCAGACAAGTATTTCGGTCTCAACTTCGAAATGTTTATGGTAAATGCATACTATTGCGATTGTGATGGAATCAAAACAGTACCCAAAACTAGACTGTGAACGAACATAATTTATCAAAAGCATTTGCATCTACAATCAGGTTAATTGGAATGATCTACCACTATTCTGCTAATACTACTACTGAGGTGTACTTTACCTACAAACTACACTACTGCACAATAATACAGTAAATGAGCATTTCCATCCTAAAGCACTTGTAACAGTCATTCTAGACTTACTGCTTAGACTTCTTAACAAGGAAGACAGCCATGAGAGCAGTGGTGAGCAGAAAGACAAAGCAGAGCGCCACTACAAAGCCCAGACCCGTTCCACTCACACAGTAGCCCTGCTCATTGGTCAGGGCAACGGCCCGTCCGGAGACAGCAGGGTAGTGCTGGAGGGTGCGGTGTTGCGGGTGCGGGTGGATGAGGTGGGAAGGGACGTCGGCTTCCTTCAGGTCCACGTCCACCACCTGCAGTCCGTCGCTGAACACGTCCACAACTCCTGCAGAGGGCATCTGTTTCTGAGCAGAGCGTCTGCGTCTGAGGGAGGGGCAGGTGGGTCTGGCGCACTCTTGTCCTGGCTCCTTGACAGTGATTCTGATCTGGCAGTTGAAGTAGAGGTTGGGGCGGTCTGCGTACTTGAACACGTGCGCCTCCACTCCGCCCATCAGGTCGGTCGGGTACTCCAGGTTGTTCATCAGGTATTTGTCCTGTGCACAGCCGTCTTGGTCCAGCAACTGGATCACGTCCCCTGAGCCATCATCCACCTTACAGTCGTAGACCACCATACAGAAGGTGTCAGCTGAATAGAAATCAATAGATCCATACCATCCTACTCCTCACTCACTGGTGTCAGTGTCGCAGGTCCATTTGTGGTAGACGTTCTGTCCAATTATGGTGTACCTCACCGGTTCTCCAGTGGGTCCTCCATCCAGAATCTCATACCGACACACGGGCATGGGCACTTGGATCGTTTGCAGTTCAGTGGTGAGCATACTGCAACAGGAGGCTGATTGGCTGTTCTTATCTTAGAGTGCTCAGCGCTGATTGGTTACCTGACTTCCAGTTCCTGACTGACAGTCTTGTCGGCTTCCATGTAAAAGCACTGGATGCGGATGGCTCGGTCGATTTTGGTCAGGAAGGTCGGGTGGAAGCTGATGATGATGGTGCCGGCCACGAAGACGCCCTTTGGTTCCAGAGACCGTTGTCGGGTGACGCCACACGATTCAAACGGCAATTCGATGTTGGTTTGTCCTACTGTCTTGCACGCTTCCTCGTTGAAGTGGTTCTTGGTGTAGACTTTGCCTAAACATTGTCTCGTCTTGACTGTTTTTGTGAGAAATTGTCTTACCTGTGAACGGTTTTTGGGTATTGAAGCTGACAGCTATGGAAGTGGGGCCACATTGGATCTCTGGGTCTCCTTCCAATCCGTTATCGATCGGAATTGCTTGGATGGCTGCCAAACAGCACAGAGCAACGATAACAAACTTCATTGTGGGCAGGGAGGGTCTCGACGCGAAAGATACAGTAACCGAAGCACCGTGTAAAAAGAAGGCAGAGAGAAGAGTGAATGTTGCGGTGTGGAATGGCGGTGTTAAATAGTCGAATTCAAGGGCGCCAATGTAACGGCGTGTGAAGATTGACACCAATTTACGTGTTGCCAGCCAAAGGTGGAGAAAAGAAGGCGTGTAATACTGCGAAAATCAGGATGCAAATAGGCAGTGAACATGACAGGTTGTTTCGACTGGAAAAGTTACGCCGATGCAGGCGTTAAGGTTGCGTTGCGTATCGTGTTAGTGTTCTAACCTGGAAGTTACCGTGATACTTTATCTGTTGTGACTAGTCATACTTTATCTGTGACCGTGATACTTTACATGGATATGGCTATCTAATCTAAATTTCGCAATTTTCTGTATTTTGTTTATTAAAAAACGGCTGATGTTTCCACGTTGTCAAGAATATTGCACGGTGTGATGAGTCATGACATGATACTGTGCAGTACAAGTCAAACCTTCGCCATCATCTTTTGCTTAGAATTGCGCTCAGCCTAGGCTCTGATTAATGGTTTGGCTTAGTTTTCAAAGTTAAAACTGGAGGGAAGAAAACAGTCTGAACAAAGGTAAGAAGGGCTGCAGCAGTGGGAATAGTGGAAGTATGTGTGCTGTGCCGGTCAGAGGGCTATATTTGGCTTCTTCACTGTTCGGTGAAAACAGCCGACGGCTATCAATTTCCGAAGTCCATAACCAGCTGTCTGCGTATTTCTACATTAAATTGCTGCTATTTTGAGACTGACCAAATTCAGCAATGCGCCTGCACTTTCAAACTATTTATCCTGCTGAATCAACAGTAAGATTCAGTTTTTGACGCTGCGTCTTTAAAGGAATGTCGGTCGTTGGTAGTCGAACTGACCAAGAGACCTTGCTTTTGGCGTGCCGCAGCCGGTCCGAGTGAGCATAGCTGGATGGTGGATGTCTGCTGTATGGCTGTTGGTAATATCAACAAGCATCCAAGTGGACAGTGAGAGTGTCAAATCACAGATCGGACCGTTCTTTCCGGCAAGTTTGGAAGAGCACAAACTCAAGTAACAAAATAATCATGCCTTTCTGATAGGTGACTGCCGAATATGTACATACAGACATGGTCAAAGGAGGGGTGATGGGATGGCCCCATAAGGCTCTGACCTACCCCCCTCAGCCGGCCTACCCCCTAGGAATTTTTTTGGAAGAATTTTATATTGAAAATTATGATAAAAATATGTCTCGATTAGGTGCAAATGAGCTCAGAATAGCTTATTTTAACTTATTTTTTAGAAAAAATACGCCAACAAACCTTGATTTTAGCCAAAAATCGGACTTTTTGGCTTACCACCCCCTCAGGAATTGAAAATTCTACCCCCCCCCTCAGCCGAAATGCTAGCCCATGTCTGTGTACATACATACGATTTCAAAAGTTGATTGTAAACAAAGTCATCTGCTCTGGCGGAAATGGCCATTTGGACGCACGTTCGAACGGGGCTGATTTGAGTTTCTGGCGCGAGTTACGAAGATGCAACCCACTTGATTGTTTAAAATCTACTATACGGCGGGAACCTATCGGAAGCCCTGTTCATTTGAATTGTTTGTTTACGGTTTTCGACGCGAATTTATGGAGTAGATAGATACTGTAGTGTCATTTTACCGTCCGACTGGTATGCGTCATAGTTGCGTCAATTAGTATATCACTTTGGTAGGGTGGCTGATTTGTTTAAATTGAGCGTAACCACAGGTTTAAAGCTCGATTAGAGCATGAACTAATGCTTAAATTAAATCCTCATTCTAAACCTGAGCCCAATACTACGCACAAGCGTGTACAGTACATCGGTAAATTGCGATGTGGGTGGTACTGTCCGAGCACAAAATTTTCGGCAGCTTTTTCACCAGGTACCGCGTTACGGTAGTTACTTGATTTTCAGGAAAAATTACCGTGCTTCCGATAGGTTCCCACGATATAGAAGGCTGTGAATGTCCGTAGCGTAAATTAATGCGAAAAAGTATGATTGCAAGCGTTGCATACAATAAAATACTAAAATGGCAAAAATTCTGACTTGTATTTGTATTTGAGATGATTTGTGACCGTTTGTAAATTGGTGAAACAGGTCATTTTTGGCCCGTACTGTACTGCCTGCAAAATTTGCAGGTTTTTCCGATTATGGCACCTGACTGTTTCGACACCATCGACTCGTCCGTCCACACAGATGCAGCTTTGCGGGCACTTCCAAACGGTCTGCAGAGGTACTACTTGCAACTCTTTTATTAATCCAATAGGATGCAGATGCATTGCAGCACATACTGTATGTAGATTTAGTTCCAACAAGCAAAAGCATTGAGACAGAGTGAGGTTTAGAGCAGCTCAGCCTATCATGCCGCCATACTGTTTGTAGCCGCTGGTGCGTTTAGTGTTAGCGCCGGCAAGTTGACCGTAGACGCGTTTCTGGCCACTTCCGTATGGATTCGACGCTCTGTCCAGGAACTCATCCAACTGTAGGTCATTTTTCTAAATACAATCAGCGAATGGCTGCAGCAAAAAGTTTGACATTTTTATTCAGTCTCATTGTGTCTGAATTTTGCTGCGCCAGTATTCAGTTCCGACGTCGTTTGGCAGTTGTTGGCCTTTACAGATTAATCTGAGACGGGTTTTTCGTCACTAAAACGCCACTTCCAGTTTAGGTGGTGTGTAATTATAACTTTAAAACCGGACCGTAGCTATTTTCCGAGCACCATCATAGTTTATGCTTATATCATTGTTGTTATTATGAGTCAGCATTGTGTTCTTTCTTTCGCTATTCAAACACAATTTTTGCTGACTGGCTTAGCAAATTTGACAACCGATTGGTCAGCGCAGCAGAAAATGTTCTTGACTCTGACAATTTTTTTCGTAGAGCTGTCAGATAATAGAGTGTAGAAAATCTGAGTTTCTATTTATTCGTGAGTTACTTTGAGGGCTTCTATTAAAGACGGTTGATGGATGGCTTGTTTTAGTTTCTCCAGGTAAAACCTACTGTTCTGACCTCAAATCAAATCAGGTAGAGCAATCAATAACCTCATTTCAACAGTTATTAGACTAGGAAAAGTTGATCTCAAACTTGGGCACGGCTACTACGCTACTGTCTTACTAGAGCGGGCTTGTAATATACCTAGAACACGTATTTTCTAAGCATAACTCTTTCGAAGTCTTAACTTTATGCGAACACGAACCTTTTTGTTCATCTACTCTCTAAATAGATGTGGGTTCGCCTGACGACCGAAGAAACGCTGAACAATATTCTTTATAAATGAAGGACGCTAACGAAGCGAACACATTTGTTTCACGCTAAAACTTGCTAATTTGTTCTCGTCAGTGTTCGTGTTCCAATTGGACTGGGGTGACTTTGAGTGGGATAAGAATAAAGAAAAGTTCTTATACTAAGGTGTCCTTACTTGTTGGTTAGAGAAGCCGCCAGCTGACTGAGTTAAGAGAAGAACGACTAGACAAAACAGCAGCGGAGAGCGCATAGTTAGTTGTCAGTAAAGCTGCCACTGTATGTATACGAACGTGTATACCTCAGGCGAGCGCGTCTGGCGGGAAAATTGGACTTTTTTCATCGGAAATTGTATTAAAAGCACCAATTATGGCCGGGTCCAGTCCCGAGGAGTGCTTTCTCAACGGTGGTCCCCGCCTTATTCTCGCACAATCCATTTTCAGGTTGCTAGGATGCACCCAAATCACATGATTAATAAAACATGAGCCATTGCAAATTTGCACTCAAACATTTGCGTCAGTGACAAATTGACTGCTACTACTGTATACTCCTCTAGCCATTAGTCTTTTTTACTCTGCTGTCACAACCATACGTTACCAATTCTGATTGACTAATTGATTTTGTTTGGCGTTTGAAAATATTATGACACTACAAAATTCTCATTAGTTTACTGATATTTTTTGGATTTAGTGTAGAATTTTGAAATCCTAAAGTGGGTAGCGGCTGATAGGTTGAGACCGATTTGTGGCTAAAATCAAAGTTTTTGCTCTATTTTTCGTTATAAGTATTTTGAGCTAATTTACATCTACTTTACGTAACCAAAATTCTTCGCAAATTCAAACACCCGAGTGTCAAAAACAGCAATAGATTCGAATCTTTGGCCGTTTCTGCAAATCTCAGAGAAAATGACTTTTCAAAATGGAATTTCGTCTGTCACCGATTGTGCTCAGGTGATACAGTAGTAAATGTGCCGACCGGTAGTCTAATAAATGCGTCATAAATCTAGTTGGTCGCCCATGTAAATTTGCCACCACAATTGATGTGTGCCCATTTTTTATAAGATTAATAGAGTGCCCTGCGTAGGAGGAGCAATCCCATTAGATCGTGTGGGGGCATCGAAAGATGCAGAACCAGTTCACTTTTGACTTCGGTCGTAAATAATTGGCCGCCGCACAAAAGGCCAACGACGAGGCGTTTCCATTTTTACAATTCTTCTCCGAGTCAATCGTCCACGTCCGGGGCTTCCAATACCGGCCTTACTTGACGTTTCCATTGCGTCATCTCTGTCAGTCTATATAAGACCGTCCAGTCATTGCTTCAGACCAAATCTGTCTCAGTGGAAATTATGATTCACCCCATAAATATGCCGGAGGACTTTATGGCCGAGAACGGGGCCAGAGACGCCGGGGAGCCGTTGTTCGGACCGCGCAAGTTCTCCTCTCTCCCGCCGGCCGACCAGGTGACCACCCCGAAAACGCCCAACACTTTGTGGGGAGGTCTCTTCACCAACTCTGTCTTACATCAGCTGCGCAAAAACTCCGACCCCAAGAGTGAGGATGAGCTGGCGGCTAAGATGGAGGAGGAAGGATTACGTAAGCACTCTTAGAACAATCACATCTTAGGCTCTAAGAACACCAGTTTAGACTAGTTTTGTTAGCTCATGTCTCAGACGATCTTATGAAGAACTTAAACACGTCAAGACATGGAATTGACTAACACAGATTTTTCCCCCACTTAAACTTTGTGTCGTTCGCTATCATTTCGGAATCACCCTTTTAGGCGAACACATACTGTACGTACATACGTATATACAAACTACATGGCTAGAAAGGCTCAACCCTCATAGACTAAACAAACTGGTTTAGCAGAAATAATATTAATTTTTAGCTTTAAGCTAAGCTACGTAGCCTTTTGTTTGCTTACAGTCTAAACTAATTAATGTTCGCCTGAAAGATGCATGCAGCACATTCAGCACAACAGACATGAAATGAAGAACACAAAAAGATACATCGAGCTAAACTTCTACGTACCATTTAGTTGCGGTAGCGTAAAAATTAGGCTCTAGAAAGCAATAATATAATTTTCAGCTGCCAGTGCGGTTCGATTTCCGGATCGGAGTGGTCAAGAAAAGAGCGAAACGCTTGAGCTTAAATGGATCGACCTGGCAACCCCAGAAAGGGCCGAGCCACCGTCAGACGAGGTCAAAGACGAGTGGACGGTGGACCGCGGTCACTTGTTTGAAGCGGACATGGCCTTCTTCCGAGAGATCGACCGGCAGAACGACCAGATCTGTCTGATTTTCAAGCATGGTAAGCCGAAAATGAGTTTACTTAGCTCTTCAAAATGCGATTTACTGTACGTCTCTAAATGCACAGCAGGATGCGGTAGTGTGCGTAGGGAATTGCCTGAACCGGCGGCTGAAGAACGCAAATAGGCACAGGTAGATCAATCATCTCAACGGGACGCCTATCTGTTTGCGTCAAGAGCGCAAGGACTTTCGTTCAGTCAAAAACACGTCTGCGCTTTCGATTGCACACACACCTTGTCTCTTAGTCTACCTATAGTTTGACACTTATACGGCATATCCTTCTCCATACATACATGTAATTGGCCATCCGTCAAAGGGGGAGGTGGTTCGGGGGGTCTCAGAACAAATTCGGGGTTAGTGTACAGTACTAAAAATCGCTTAAAGTCGTATTTTCAGGCTAGAAACGCTACACAGCTAAGAATAGCCGTTTTACAGGCAATTCTAGTAATTTTCGGGTCTGAAATTGTAATATATTGGGAAAAAATTAGCCCTAAATTGCGTTTAATCAAACCCAAAGGGGGAAATTGCTCGTGGGAAAGGTTTCCTCCGGTGGTCTGGCCTGATCGATGGTGGATACCTTAAGACCCTGCCACGGTAACAGTTCTGGTTCTTATAGGGAGGTCCCAATCTTGGATCATCTGTAGTTTGCGGGAGGGCAGACTCCGTGTTTTCAAAACAGCCCGATTTTAGCTACGGTAGAAAATCTATTTTGACAGTTATAAGCATATACGTAGTACATTGTAGACGTGGTTTTAGAAGGAGAACAAGGTCAAATACAGCTGAGCTGTGTGAGTGGTTCGGAGGAGAGCGGGTGGACGGTGGAGGGGTGTCAGATGGTGGGCAATGTATCGCGGGTTCGAATTCGAGTGCCGGAAACCGCACCTCCGGGCAGTTATCAGCTGGAGATCGTTTCACACAGCACACAGGAGCAGTGCAGTCATACCGTGGAGAGCAGGTGTACGGTTCCCAAGAACGTACAAGTGGTGTGAAAGTTTTCTCCATTCTGTATCGATGTTGTTTGTATTGGTCTGAAGCACAAAAATCTTATGATCTGAAAAACACTGTTACGTAGCTGTGTACTCGTGTGTGTTTGTATCTGTAAAAAGCACAAACTGATTATACCAAAAAGTCTGTTGAACACGTCTTGTGTGTATACGTATTGGTTACTCACTGTCATAAAGTATTTCTGGTTTTCAGAGCACGCGCAACAACCTGACAGACTTGACTAACTAATTTGAACTTTTCAAAACTAATAGTAACTTCGAAGTGATGTCCGACTTCAGAAACAGTTTAGTTTTCGCACGCGGTCTTCAACCAGCCAAGGGTGCTGCTACCAATCATTTTTTAAGCTGCGCTTGTGAACTTGCAGCATTAGGCAACCTGTGTCAGATACACATACATACTACACACTGTGACACAGTATTGTGTATAGTTTTGTAGGATGCTGTTGTGTGTTGGTTTGTACTGGTCTGGGGCGTTTCTTCTGTTATTGTGGGCGTGTTTGGTCACATCGCTAATCGGTTGCGGCTGTGCGGGTAAGAAGAAATCGAAATTGAAGCTAAAAGACGACCTACCGAACTCTGAATTTAATACTGAGTTGGCGCAGCAAGACTCCAATTCTGTAAGTTCATGTCAGTAACAGGAGGAGGGAGTGGGTCGCGGTTGCCTGCCATTAGGGGCTGCAGGTGGTTTACGCCCACCGAGGTGTCCAGAATTTCAAAAAGCCCCGAAACTACAAGCTTGAATCTAATCTACAAGCTTGAAAAGCTGGGCTTCCGTGGCACACTGTTGAATTGGCTATCGGATTTTGTGTCTAATCGTAGACAGAGGGTCCGTGTTGACCAGACCTTGTCCGACACAGAGCAAGTTAAATCAGGCGTTCCTCAAGGCAGTTGCATTGGACCGTTGCTATTTCTTCTGTATGTAAATGATATTACTAAGGTGGTGAAAGATAGTTCGGTTAAGCTTTTTGCAGACGACTGTAAACTTTACTTAGCAGTTGCTGAAAACGACTCTTTTAATGCCCTCAAGGCGGATTTGGAAAAAATAGTCCAGTGGGCTACCGACTCACAGCTAAAAATTGCTTTTGATAAGAGTGCTGTGGTTCACTTAGGATACGGAAACCCAGCAACGGAATACAGTTTCTCCAACCAAGTTATCCCTGCGATGAACTCTATCAAAGATTTAGGAGTTATTGTAGGCACTGATCACAGGCAAAGTTTGTCTTTTTCAGAACATTGTTCTGCCATTGCTAAGAAGGGGTTTAGTAAATGTGCGCTAATTTATAATTCTTTTGAGTACCGATCTAAATCATTCCTAACAAACCTGTTTAAAACTTACGTGAGACCTGGGTTGGAATATGCCTCACCGATCTGGTCTCCATTTTTTAAAGCAGATATTGATCGCATAGAGAGTGTGCAGAGATCATTTACGAGACCAATACCGGGCTTCAGGTGGTTTGACCCTAATCGTATCAGTTACCCTGACAGGCTAGGCGCTTTAAATTTGCAGTCCTTAGAAGAGCGTAGGATTATCAGCGATCTGATACTGGTGCATAAAATGGTTTATGGTTATATCGATCTGCCATTAAATCGATTTTTTACTTTTGTCAATCAAAACCCACGAGTTTCTGTCTTAACTAGGGGTCACCCATTGAAATTATCTCCTGTAAATCCATCTGGTCGAGACTATAAATTCATTACATGCAGAACGTCTTTCTTCTCAAACAGAGTATATCAGGACTGGAATAATTTACCTTTTGAAATGGTTACGAACCCAGATCCAAATCAATTCAAACGAGCATTATCTGACTTCTTTAAGTTAAACCGACTCTTGTCTAGAGGTAGGGGTTCAATAGTCTGAATTTGACCCACCCCTCCTTCTCGCCAACACAGCACAACACATAAATACAGCCAATAGCAATTCGTACAACAACGCGCGGTATGTATGTTTCTGTTAATAGTTAACTGTAAACAGCTTTACTTTTCAAGAGCTTATTAATTTGATTTTTCAAAATCTTGTCAATATGTGATTCAAATGATTATTTTGATTTTCTAATTCTCGATGTACATGTGTGTTTTTTCTTTGACTGTAGTTGCTGTGTTTTTGTTTGCTGCCGTATTTAAATTTGGGCGAGCAAGGTGTTTCTGACATTAGACTGTATAACCTGTTAGATCTATAAATAAATAAATAAATAAATGAAACGCCTGGAAATTCGGATTTTAGCAAGCTGATACGCTGATAAGGCTAAAAATCGCAAATTGTTTTGGATCTGAAAACAACCATCATATGACTAAAAGGATGTTAGCTCGCAAACCGGATAAACTTTAAAAGCAGCGAAAAGGTTGCATTCCATTACCAAAAGGCATTTTAGGCTAAAAATTAAATATTTCTGAGTCTGTTTGTTAATATGTGCGTATGTACGTATTAGTGCAGTACTGACTAGGTCTATACTGCACTTGTGTTTTAGGGTTCGGGGCTCCTGAACTGTCTCCGGGGGTAGGGTAGGGTAGGGGTGATTTGAGTTTGGTCTTTCTGGCTACATGTAACTCAAGCCCCTGGTACGGTACATGTATGTTTTTGTGGGCATTAATGTTTTACTGGAGTACAGATTATGGTTGGATGATATCGGGTTTTTGCGATGCATATGATATTGCATATGAATATATGCATGCAATCTCTAGTGCATATTGATATTGCATATATCATATGCAAGCGAAAATGAGATATGTGTATATTTTTTGCATATTTGCATATTTTATCAAGGCGGCCTGAAATCGATAACTGGACGTTTTCCAAGCATTTTCGAATTTGGTTGGAATGTCTACGCAATCTTCAGCATTTATTAGGCATACCTATTTTACAGATACAGACCTCATCTGGAAAAAACAAGAGAAGAAACACAGTTTGGCATGAAAGACCAGCTCATTTCGTAATCTTTAGATAAAAAAAAATGGTTCACATTACAGATTTTTGGCTAAATTACTGTTTGTATGTTCAAATTTGTTCTATCTAATTTGGTATAACTAGCTGTTTGTAGTCCTGTCCTAGTTTTATAAACGAATTTTTATTTTTAATTTGATGAAAAATTAGCAAAACGTGGCGACTATCCTAAACACCGAAATCCAGTCTGTTTGGCTATTTTGGGATGTTCATTGTGTCACGTTAGTTTGAACAAATGTGCTAAAAACTCAAGATATTCATGTAGAAATGAGGTACTTGCAGAAATTTGCAAATTCATTAAACAAACTCTTTCATTTTTGCTCAGCTCAAAACCAGAAATCGGCCAATCAAAAATAGCTCTCTTTGAAATTTGTACTTTTTGGAGGAGTACTTTATGGTTTTCTCCGCGCCAAATAGATAAAACAACTACCACAGTGTTGGCCAAAAATGACCGCCTGGCCATTTTTCAAGTTTTCCGAATAATTTCAAATGGCCGCCATTCTATCAATTTTCAACGGAATGAAAATATTTTTAGCATGATTATAATTGTCATTTGTTACAAGTTTGTTTTGGCGAAGTCCTAGCCTGCTAGCCTTTTGTAGCCTGGAGTTATGCCTTTCCAAAATGAATTACCCCAATATTCAGACGTGAATTTTGAACATAAATATCTAACGAAACCTTCATCGGGCTTTCCTAAATTTTGCTGGTTGACCAATCTTTATATGGATTTAAGAACCTGAAGAGCTCAGCTAAAAGTGAGGATGTTATCCCTTGCACAGAAAGCAGTCTATACGAACTAGTGGGGTTGCGGATTGCAATCGCCTCAATTAAGGCAACACAATGAACACCTAAATTAGGCCATACCGTGCAACCGTGCTTTATGTTCAGAGGCATCACCCTCATTTTTGACAATGCTAATTTTCACCTTGACTGAAACTAAAAATCCGCTAGATTTTAACCGGTTGTGTTAGAAAGCTGAACTCTTCAGGTTATTAACTCCGTATAAAGATTGGTTAAACTGCAAAACTTGGGAAAGGTCCGACGAAGGGTTCGTGAGATATGTACATTCAAAACTGATGTCTGAAAATTCGAGTACGTTGATTTCGGAAGGGTATAACTCGATGGTATAGAAGGTTAGTTGGCTAAGGACTTGGCCAAAGAAACTCTGAACCAATAGTTTTAATAATCGTGCCAAAAATCTTTGCATTCGGTTGAAAATTGACAGAATGGCGGCCATTTGAAATTATTCAGAAAACTCAATAAAACATCGGGCGGTCTTTTTTAAGCCCTACACCCTGCATTTGAATCGTTTAGCGTTCTTCAGAACATAATTATATAGCACGAAAAGTCAGCGACGCCTTTGACAAAAAATATGCAAACTAAAAATATGCAAAATTTTGATATCAGGGTCAATTTGCATATGACTATTGCATATTGGAATTTTGCATGCATATGATATTGCATATGCATATATGCATGCCAAAAACCATGCATATATGCATTGTTTGATATTGCATATTGCATATATGCGTCCAACCGTAGTACAGATAAAAAGTGGCCGATCGCTTTGTTTACCGTCACTAAATGCTTCGTTCTTTCTCGATCAGTTTTTTAATCGATTTGACTAAAAACTGCCTTCAGCAAAAATTAACAAGACAACTGGCTATAAACTGTGCAAGTTTGGTGCCGAAATTCCAACTGGTGCTGATTTTATGACCCAAAAACTAAGAACCAGATGGTCCACGAAAAATCTAATCTTTTGGGTAATTTAAAAAGTGCGGCCTTGAAATTTGCTGGAATGATTGGTGTTGCCATTATTTGGTATTGAGTTTTCCGTTTGTGTATGTGTATGTGTATGTGTATACACATTTACCTTCAAATGTGTATGGTAATTTGTGTATACACATTCAGCAAAACAATGTGTATTTTTGTGTATATTTGTGTATGTGTATTGTACTGAAAATGCAAATTTTTTGGTAGATTTTGAGCCAGAAATGCTAAGAAAATCAATGTCTGTTGCTTTAAACCTTGGATAGCTTTGAAATCGAGTTACTTGGATCATTGAAGGCTTTATCAGGATATCTACCGTTTATTACTGCAGCCAAAACATTGAAATTTTACGATTCTGTTCGGTATTTTATCGACTTTTGCTGATCAAATACACATACACAAAAATACACATTTCGAGTAGTATTTGTGTATGGTAATGTGTATCTGAATTTTCAATGTGTATGTGTATGTGTATGCACATTGAAAAAACAATGTGTATTTTTGTGTATGGTAAATGTGTATGTGTATACACAAACAACAGTAGTTGCCATTGGCCATACATACTGAGCGGGCAGCCCTGTAGCTCAAAGGGCACTGAAATTGGGGAATTAAACACCAGTAAAATTACGATTTTGAAGATTTTCTATTTCTGAAAAACACCGTGGGGAAGGTTTCTACGGTATCGAACAGAACAGAGTTTAAATATCAGGTCCATTCATTTGGCGAACTTCTTGCTAAGATCTTTGTTGATTACCAACTGATTCAATGCGTTGATTCTAGAAGGTCAAGATTATTCTTAACTATTGAATTTTCGGTCATATTTTGGAAATTTCTCAAGTTCAGTGCCCTTTGATCTGCTATGCTATAGTCAATGGCATCACCAATCATTCCTGCAAGTTTCAAAGCCGTTTCAATTCTTTGAATTACCGAAAAAATTAGAATTTCAATAAAGAAATGTTGGGGGAAAATTGTCGTGGGGGCAATATTGTCGTGTAGCCCCATGGACCACCCTGATTCTCAGTTTTTCGGTCATAAAACCAGCAGCAGTTGGAATCTTCGCACCAAACTCGCACAATTTGTAGCCAGTTGTGTTAGTTATTTTTGCTGAACAATTGAGCCAAATTGATGAAGTACTGACCGATACGAACGGTTTGAGTGAAGGTAAAAAAGCGAAGGGACATACATATTTCATCTATACTGTATTGTCTAATCTGGAAGGGTTTTCAGGAGATTCGGAATAAGAAGGCATCGGGATAGGACGATGAGCTGAAAGCGGAAGCAAAGCCAGAAAACGAGCTGATCTTGCCGGAATCTGAACCAGTCATAATTTCGCCTCCGCCGCAACCGGTCTCGGCACAGCCACCGCCCTTCCTCTGAACAGAACACTCGATTGCAGTTTATTATTACTCCACCGAAACCTCAGTGCCTACTTGTTTGACTGTTTTCATTTGTTGCTTGACAATAGAATATCTCTTACATTCTCCCTAACACTAAAATCTCTGAGTGGCGTGGTTTCTTTTTTTCACTCAACTTGCATAAGACCTAGATCTAAATGACGCGTTGAAGTTCCGGTGCCAAGTCACCTCGGTCGGGCCAATAACGTACCCAGCATTTTGCAGAGGAGGGGTGTAAATTTTTCAAGTTGCCTGGTTGGGCTACGGCAGGCAAATTTTTGTAAAATTAGCCTTCAAAACGGAATTTAAAGGGTATTCTGAGCGTAAAATAGACAAAAAGTCTCAGTTTTAATAGTTTGAACAGGCCAGGACGAGAAAACTTTGAAAATTTTGCCTTCTAAAAGGCATTTGAAAAGCATTCTGGGTCGGAGTGGCCGAAGTACGTATAAATCCGCTTTTACACGTTATGAGCGTAAATTCCAGTTTCTCTGAAATACATACTGTATCAAATAGAACGTTGCTGATGATCAAATTAGAGGAGGCAAGACAAGTCTTCTTTTTTCCGAAATATTTGAGATATGCTTGCGACTCCTTGTGCTTTTAGTTTTGAAGAAGTTTACCCAACCAACAGTTAAATGCAGCTGTTTTCGACTGATCTTGCAAAGTTCCACTTTGTGGACCCCGGTACACTATTTTGATTTCGTTTTAGTTGGCAAAAATCATATACAGTACCCTTACCCCTAGTCAACAGTCTTCGACACGCAGATTTATTATCCCAAGCAGTAATTATACTGGCACTGTACAAACAGCAAGCACACTTAACACCGACCGACCGACCGACCGACCGACCGACCGACCGACCGACCGACCGACCGACCGACCGACCGACCGACCGATCGACCGACCGACCGACCGACCGACCGAAATAAATAAATAAATAAATAAATAAATAAATAAATAAATAAATAAATAAATAAATAAATAAATAAATAAATAAATAAATAAATAAATAAATAAATAAATAAATAAATAAATAAATAATAGAGCCACTTAAGCCGACCGGTCAATGAAAAAGCGAGCGGCCACAGGCGGGTGGTCCAACAGATCTCGCACAAGACGTTGCTGCAACACATTCTGCAACTGGCCTTCATCGTAGGGCATTGCGAACGATTGAATCAGACAAGTTCTAGTGGACTGGGCCGAGAACAGATTATAGTCTATCATTCTGCCTTTCTTCCGTTGACTCCTCAAAGCCGCGTTGGCAGCGTAATCACACACCTGCCAGGACGAAGCTCTATGGCTGAGGCTTCTTCGCACAGCCTGCCGCACAACTCTGGTCGGACTGACAATCTGCTGGGGCATCTCTGGCAAGACCGACTGAGACTGAACAAACTCAAACTTCTCTTCAATCAGTTCGTCATTGAAGTCACCAGCCAGAAATCTCAGTTTGAACTGGCTGCCCTTGTGGATTGTGGCCTGTCCTCTGCGCTGCACACACCCGCCCTCGGCTTCAGACCAGCAGCAGGCAGAGCAGAGGGAGTCTATCTCGTCTAGCATTTGCTGGAACTGCCGTCGGTCTGGATGTCTCGGTCCGTGCCAGACACCCACAAAAATACGGTCAGCTCCAGTCGTGAGCACACTGCTGAATATTTTATCCCGGTACGGACCGGAAAGTTGAATGCGGCCAGCATATTGCATGCGTTGGCTGAAAAATAGGAGCAGACATTCGGAGTTTGAAGGCTTAAACGCTCGCACATTCTGCCCGTAACAAGCCACGATAGCAGTGGGAAAAGAAGCTGGTGTAATCCAGTGGCTTTCGGATACGACCAAAATATCAGGTTGTTGTGGATTAGACGGATCGGTTGAAAGGGCTCTGGCCAGACGTGGAAAGGTCTGGTTTATGACTTCTCTCACGATCGGACGCTCTCCAGATATCAGATTTCGACCACTTTTCCAATTCCAAGCAATTATTGAGATGCGGTCATTGTCGACAGGCTCCATTGTTCCTGGTCAGAGTGAAGCCTTCAACTAACTGCGCCGGTCGAGGTCCAATTTTAGGTTTTTGAGAGGAAAGAAGCAGTAGGACCGGACGCAAGTAAAAGGTCTATGTATGTACGTACGTTATGTAGTTTGTTACAGCGAGTTGGAAAGGTTTATAAAAAAATTCGGTCAGCCAGAACTGGTTGTTTGGTTGAAAAAGCCGTCTGACTCAGAGAAGCCAGTTGTTCTGTCGGACGCCAGCCCAGCGCGCTGCGTGATGAAAAACGGCAAAAATCGATTTCAAATTGGCCTCACTGTCGCTCACAATTCGGTTCTGCTTGTAAATTATCTAGACGCACCGCTATTCTACCTACAGTACATATTTTGGCATTCGTTTCTACAGCAAAGTGCATACCGTAGAACTTACAATAAAAGCACGCTGGAAAACTGCAGGTGATTCACATGTCCCGGGGGCTTTTGAAAGCTCAGAACTTTTTTATTTGAAGACCCAATCGGCCAATTTGTGGATATGATTGGTGGACATACAGTGGACCATTTATCTATCGACGGTTTCGTCTTGCTCTATCTCTCGTGTTCGTCAGTCAGTTTCGCTGAAATTTTAACATAACGCACGGATCCTTAACATTTTTTGCTCTCAAAAACTTAGCCAAGTCTGTTACTCCAACCATCACTTGTGCGCTTCTTTCTACTGTGGATTCGGTATATCGTGCCGATATCGAAGAAATGGTATTTTGGATACCCACGAACTTGCAACCTACCGATTCCTGAGTACTGTTAGAAAATAGAAATACCGATACTGGATATACCGATTATTTTCCCAATACCTGGGTATTTCGAATTCGGTATTTATTTTTATAGATTTTTACATGGCAAAAACGGCTGTCGATTCAATTCGAACTTTATCGCAACCCCTCATTCGAAATATTGTATCGTCGGATTTGGTTTAAGAGATGTCATTTTCCATTTGGTGATATCGATTTTGACTTACGCCCTCTGATAAACAAGGTGTACATTATACAGGGTGTGCCAAAAAAACAACCCAGCAGATTTTTTGCTGTAGCAACCGCAAATCTCAACCGATTTGAATGAATCCATTTTTAAATGAAAAATAAATAAATTCTTGAAAGATTGATGTAACGTTTGTTAAGATAGCCTGCTTAGTTCCTGAGATATTTGTTCTCAAAGTCAAAACAGAGATTTTGGTAGTGTTGTTATGACTACTACGCAGCAGGGTTTTCACCTGCATTTTACCGCTTTTTTGCTGTTCGCAACTAAATATTTTGCAAACTTGTTACGTTTCAAAGAACTTCAGCACACCAAGACCAAATACCCCCTTTTCAAAAAAATTTGAAGCAATGACAGATGTCAGTCAGTGAATATCTGGTTGATGAAAGATTTTCCGTTAAGGAAGGTAAAGATAACATACTGTACGAACAGTAAAATACCTTTCTAAAAACGTTTTGCGCAGCAAAGAAGAACATCAGATGAGAGAGCTCAAGAATTTGCATGGTTTCACATGCAAAAGGCGTGTTGCTCCATTTTTGCGGGTATTTTTCTGCAGCATCTTTTTCTTTTGCATAGAAAATTTCGGCTAAAAAATCAATTATGTACGTATGCACTCATTTTTGCGGCTAATTATACAATTAATTTCGAAGTAAAGAGTTACGGATGCAATCACAGCGATTTCAGGTGACTGAAGCTTACAAATCGCTCAAAATGTCTATTTGGCTCCGTTTCAAAAAGTAGTCAAACCTGTGGTTATAGTAGTCAAATGGTTTGACTACAATATAGTCAAATTTGACTACTCTGGTATTGTACTCAAACGGACGGTAGTCATAGTCATAGTCAAACGGAAATTTTGGTATTGTAACAACACTAGATTTTGGCAATGAACAAGAGTGATAAAGAACAACCCAGCAGATTTTTTACTTTTGCAACCATGAATCTGAACCCATTTGAATGCATCGTTTTTTGAATGAAAGGTTAGGTTGATGAATTCGTCAAAGATTGCTGCAATTTTTATTGAGATTCACAGCTTAGTTCTTGAGATATTTGCTCTCAAATTCGAAACAGATTTTGGCAAAGAACAAGAGCGATTCCGTTGCATTTCATAATAAAGCAGATTCCTACTGCTGGGGCTAATGATACTTTAGTGTTGAAGTAAACCGAGTTTCTGCGTCACCAATAAAGCCTCCAATAGCCCTTAGCAGTAGCAAGAATCCCTATTATTACGAAGTGCAGAAAAATAGAAAATCCTTCTTGTTCACTGCCAAAATCACTGTTTTTATTTTGAGAGCCAATATCTCAGGAACTAAGCAGGCTACATTAATAAACGGTACTTCAATCTTTCAATAATTTATTTATTTTTCATTTAAAAAAGGATTCATTCAAATCGGTTGAGATTTGCGGTTGCTACAGCAAAAAATCTGCTGGGTTGTGTTTCTTGGCACACCCTGTACAATGTATGTGTGCTGTGTATTATGTTGCATGGTTGCTGCCAGTTCTAAGTTCAGCAGAGCACAGAACGGATGGTTAACAGCTATTCAAACTTTGAATACCTCTGAACTGGACATACAGTACATAGTACATACATACAATGTACTGTTTGCTAAAGATAATGACAAAGGATGCCTTGTTACCATTAAAATCGCAGCTAATTAGTAATGAGATTATTTTTGTCATAAATGATTTCGTCGGGTCTGCACTACTTTCTAATTTCTTAATTTTATGAATTTCAAACGTTTAAACATAGAAAGAATAAAAAATCTTCGATTTTAGTCACGCAAATCAATTTTAAAAAAGAACCAATACCGGATATTTTTGTCGATCTCGATACCTACCAATACCGGATACCTGGGTATCGGTATTTTTATAGTACCTTACCTACCGATACCGTACCCAATCCTGAAATTCCAATACCCAAGCAACAGCATGCACTTGACCTGTCCGCCGTCAAAGTAACACATGGAAGTGCATAACTTGTGGCTGAAGTGACGGACTGGGCTATAAGTTTTTGAGAGTAAAATTTCTGTGTGTATTTGTGCTTGTGTGAAAATTTCAGCGAATTTGATTGACGAGCACAAAAGTTACAGCAAGACGAAACCAGGGATAGATAAATAGTTTTACGGTAATAGAACTTGCTTACTAATTAGACAGTAAATGGGTGATTGGAAAATAGCTAAATAACGTTTTTTTTGCCTCTTTATTTAGGAACTGTTTGCACCAGCAGAATTTCAAAATCCACCTCGCTCAGCCACATTTCAGAGCCTGCTTTTCAGTGATTATTACAGCGCAGACTGCATAGACACAAATGTCAAATGTCAGCTGCGGCAGACAAAATCTCATAAATAGCCTTTTATCTGGCCAAACTTGCATGAATGCACTGCTTAGCAGCCTATTTACTTTGTACCTGCCAAACTAGTTGTAGCTGCAATTTTATTGCGCAGTACAATTGAATGGCCTTTGCTCTAGGAGATCTCCACTAAAAATACTGGTATTGGCTTTAGATCAGCAGTCAGTCCTGGTCTCGGTGGTGTAGGTTTTATCATTTAATGCATGCATACCTGAATAATGCCTTCTTATTTGAGCTGCCGCGGCGTGCATCCTGGACGTGCTTTGAATGTATTTTGCTTCTACACGTACGTACAATGTAGAATTTTATTTTACACAGTTCTTTCGCGCTTTCTCAAACACACTTCCGTTGCGGTAGGTGCGTTAGCTAACAGAGGCAGATCTTCAGATTACTGTTGATTGGGTATACCGAACCTATAACGAAAAATGGGTATTTTTGGGAATACCTACCTGTCCAATAAATATCTACCGATTCCAGGTATTTTAATAAATACCGATACCGGGTATACCGATTATTTTCGGAATACCCAGGTATTTGGGAATGGATATTGTTTGTCCAGCTTAGTGCTCATCATGATTACATTAGCTCCTAAAAAGGCAAAAGTCTCAGTCTGACTCAGCTTCTGCCTCAACAGGAAGCATTATTCCATTGAGAATTCTTATCTGAATTGAAAAATTACCCATGAATTTTGTCATAATTAAAAATCACGATTAACGAATCACTTTACCATGGAAATTTGGAAATTGGGACCGCAAATCTCTTGTCCGGATTAACGAGTCATATAACAGGGCGGAAAATTGGGACCTGGCGTAATCTTGTCCGGAAGGTGAATATCCGGATTAGCGCAGTCAGGATTAACGAGACATGTCACTGTAGATTGTACTACTGTACGTACATTATTATCAGAGTAGTTTTTATCTAGGAATCGCCAAGATAAATCTAATGTCATAATTGTGTCTAATAAATAAGTGTTATGAAAAGAATTCAGTATGACATTGATTCAGTGCCTTGCGCTGAAGTAATTACGGCTTTTCACTTTAACAGCCGTGCGAGCGCCTTAAGGCTTTGGTATCCGAGTAACGGTTGATATAAACAAAGCCAGTCAACAGAGTTGCTGTGTGTCGATTTTATGAGTGACGGTGCTCTGCAATTACACGATTTCTCTTTCAAAACTGGCACAAAAGCTTCCATCCCGATCCGGTCCTGTTTTCTGTTGGTGCGGCTTTTTTGAACGCGTCTAGGTCGAATGCCTGAAACGCCGATTTAACTCTGTCCACACAAAAGTGTTAGTGTAGCGGCTCAACCGGTTCTAAAGGCCAACACAGATGTCTCTGTCTGTCTGGCACCTGGTGTACTATTACTCCATAGTGTTTTGTCACACTTACCTAACCTACACTGTTGCCTTTTTGCTGGCCCCAGCAGTGGTGTAATAAATAAGAACCATTCGTTTGACCAGTGGCAATGCGTCATTTGACGCGAGAGCTGTGAGAAACCAGATTTGCTTTATTGTTTGTGTGGGTCGCAGGCCGGCCGGCCTCCCTTCCTGATTTAGTTGTTTACAAACCTTGTCTGCTTAGTCTTACTCTGCTGCACATTGAGGTAAACTGCCTACGTACCTCTCCCTATACGTGTTCTACTAGTAGTGCAGTCCCAACGTTTGGTTCAACCTACTACAGGCTGTCCGGAAAACTTTCTCTTGAACTTTTCTAGCTTGAAGAGCTTTTTTGGTGATCGTTGCTTGAAGGATTAGTTATACATGTAGTTCTATGTTAAAAGGAGTCGTTTGTGGGTAAATATGTAAGAAAAAGTCTTTGTTCTAAATTTTATGAGCATAATGCGACAATAGAGATTTGTGGTTTTTGTTCTTCATAGCACCACACCATGATAAGTTTTGCTTTTATATCCATAATTTATAGATAAAATCTATTAGTCTGACAATAATAGTATTCTTAAGCTTCAGATATGTATCCCGAAAAATGTATTTTGTAATGGGCGTAATTTAAACGTATAGGATTTTCTTTCCTATGTAGCACTGCCAGTAATTACGTACGCAGCTTTCTTTTAAATTTTAATCTCAATGTTTTCCTTTTCTAATCATACAGGATGTACCAGCTCGCTAAAACATGTGTTTTTTGGCTTAGCTGAGCGAGTATTTGGTATTGGGTTTTTCTGAGATTGTTGGCACTGTACTGCATGTATAGATACTGATAATTAGCAAAGATGCTGTGTTCTTCACACTATACTCTTTTTGATTAGTTTAACAGTCGTCAACTTAATCCATCATGTGGAACGCCCACGTCACAAAAACTGTGCCCATGCGTGGTGCCGACCTTTTGGCGGCTGGAGTCTTATGGAAGAACTAAGAGCAGTATTTTTAGATTTACGTCCGACAACCTCGAATTCCGAGCCTACCCAAAATGATTCACCCAATCAACATGCCCTCTGACTTCTACTCGGCTCCGCCCCCTCGCGAATCGGTCTACGGCCGATCGAATTCGGGAGAGCCTCTCTTTCCGCACTACCCCAACGAACCGCGACACCGGATGGGCGCCGAACCGGCAACACCCGGCACCCCCACCCGTCTCTGGGGCAACGTCTTCGCCAATTCCTTTGTTAATCGACTGCGAATCGACGAAAACCCGCCACGAGGGCCCGCCCCCACTGGAGAGGCCAATGTGGTGGTCTCAGAGAACTTCGACGAAACCGATGACGCGTCGCTGCGTGAGTTTTGAATGTTTATTCACTTACTTTATACTACATGTAGTTGAGCTTTAGTTTTGAGTAGGTAGTAGTAGTGTAAATTGTTTTAAACTAAATCTTTGTTCCTTTATATCATACATACATATAAAGTCTGGGGTCTGGGGGTCTGCCCCCACACGACGTAGGCCAAACACCTCGATCGATCGGGGACCCCGAGCGATTTTTATGACTCCCGCCCTACGTTTTTTCGACAAGTACCTATAATTCCTTCAGTAATTTTTTTACAATTTTTTTAGTTTGAGACACTAAAATTGCTAAATCGCCTGTAAAATTATACTTTTTGGCTATATTCCGGTCCAAATTTACGATATTTTTGCGATTTTTGAGTGTTTTTGGTACACAAATCCCCTCATCAATTTGTGCTCAGACCACAACACAACCCCCTTCTACATCAGCGGATGACGTGTTACATGTAATCATTATACCATTTTAAATATTATAATATTTTGTTTAAGTTTGCTTTCGGCCAACTCGTAACCTGCAAGTTTCTGTAGCTCATAGTTTTGCCCCTCTGAAATGAGTGATCCGAATTTTCACACATCAAATTTAAAGATGTGTATCTCAAGAATCCTTCTCGCGATCCCTAACAAATTTCACGCATTAATTAGTTAATATACAGCCTTCAATCTCTGAAAAGGCCTATATTCTAGCACAGCGGGGTAAAAATCTAGCGGATTTTTACTTTCTGTTAGGATTACACATTACCTTTGTGAAAAATGCTGGTGGTGTCCTCTGACCTTAAAGCACGCTTGTATAGCCCAATATAGGTGTTCATTGCGCTACCTAAGTTGAGATGATTCCACGCCACTACTCCTGCTTTCTGTGCAGAGGACAACAACTTCATTTTTACAGTGCCAAGTTTTCACCTTCATTGAAGGTAAAAGTCCGCCAGACTTTAACAGGCCTTGCTAGAAATCTGGCCTATTCAGGGATTAGAGGCCGTGTAAAGATTAGTTAAGCTGCAAAATCTGCGAAAGATCCGAATAAGGATTCGTGAGATACGTGTGTTGAAATTTGACGTGTGGAAATTGGGTCAGCTGATTTTAGGAGGGCAAAACTCAGGGATACAGAAGGGTGCGAGGCTAAGATTTGGCCGAAGCTACACAAGTAATGTCCATCGTTCCAAAAACCTTTTAATTTGGTTCAAAATTGACGGAATGACGGCCATTTGAAGTTATTCGGAAAACTCGAATAGAAATGCAGGCAGTCTCTTTGGCCAAACCGACACTGTACAGTATATAGGCCTTTAGATTTTATGATTATTTCTCCTGTTCTAACCGTTGAAGGCACGGTTTTTGATCTCGGTTAACAAGTTTGGACCTTTCGTGTGACAAGTAGAGATGGCAGATACCAGAAAGCGATACCACCTGCCTGTTTTCAAGGCTTTCCACCGGTTGTCCTGGGCCGCTCAGAGCCACTAAAGTTGCCTTTAAACTCTTACTTTGTGCCTGTTACTTTGCGCACACTTATTAATGGCCTCTCCAACCACTGACCAACAAACTGTAAATGGAAATGACTGGCCCGATGAAATGCGTATGTTCGCTCTCCTACTGAATCTGTATAGTTAGCAGAAACCGTTTTCTTGTCCACGATGAATTCTCATTCGAAATGTTTTTGGTCTGTTTGCAATTTACACACGAAAAATTGCTCAAATTGCCTGTAAAACAGCGATTTCTAATTCTTCTAATTTCTAATTCTAAATTCTAATTCTTCTAATTTCTAAATTGGAGCCAAACTTAGCGTTTTAAACCGATTTTTAGGCCCAATGCTATCAATGTTATCGATTTTCGGCGATTAGTACTCTACCTCCGGAATTAGAACTGAGACGTCAATCCGCCCTCCCACCTTTGGCGGATAATTTTATAGTTTTGACATTCTGCATCTGCTACATAAATAGATGTCCCGTTACGTTTGATTGAAGTAGAGAAGTAACAACATCCGCGTAAAAATTTTCCATTGGTAAAGAAGAAAATTTTCGGACTGAGTTGGAAAAAATAAAAAGCATAGTAGATACATACTTTATCATTCATGTACAGGGTTGGGGGTCACCCACAGCTAGAAAGGTCAACCGGCGTTAGAGAGCCCGATCTGACCCCAAAATACTGTACTACTGCGTACATGCAGTGGTAGCGGCTGCAGTACTAACAACAAACTAGGCTCAGAAATCACTAATTTTAGCATAAACTCCGGTTGAATGGCCTTTGTAACCGAGTTTGGCGTTTCCGCTGTTGATATTTAAGACAAATCTGCGGTTTTGTAGAAACCATTTCTGTCTTATTTTGCTTGTTCTTAGTTCGTAACCGCTCATTGGCAGCTTCTTCTTATTGAATAAAATGTGCCATAAAATTCATTTCTGGCCGTATTGCAGCTTTTTGAAATTTGGGACTCCTCCCTTCTGGACGCAACACCCTTGACCGGCTCCTGCCGGGAATAAATCCCCTACCTCCTTCCTCCAAGGCCGAGGCCGGTCCGGACCTGTTTGTTACATGTACAGTATGCCATATAACGCCGTTTATGGTACTGGCACCAAATATGGTATCCATGTACCATATTTAGACAGTAGACAGTACATATACCAATACCATAACGGCGTTAAGTGCCGGATTGTACAGTAGTATGTGAGTGTGTATGTTCTACTTTCAGCTATTTCCGCGATTCGCTTCCCGAAGCCAGTAGAAAGTGCGAATCCGGAGTACAACGAGAGTCTGGAGCTGAAGTGGGTGGATCTGAAGATCCGAGAGAACGCGATCGCACACCACACTGACGAATTCGACATAACCGAGCGCAGTCGCGGGGCGCACTTGGTGGTGCGTCGGGGCCAAGCCTTCGACTTTGATCTGTCCTTCTATCGCGAATTCAATCCCAAGAGAGACGTGCTCAAACTGGTTTTTGAGATAGGTCAGCTTTATAGCCGAATAGAATAGAATGGACATTAAGTCAAACATACAATACAATAAAAATGCAATGCAATGCAACATACAAATACAATATAATACAAATACAACATGCGACATAAATTCAATACAATATTGTACAATTTGTACAACAGACAATACGATACAATATACACTACAATGCGAAATACAACACAAACACAACCTAATACGATATACAAAAAAACAACCCAGCAGATTTTTTGCTGTAGCAACCGCAAATCTCAACCGATTTGAATGCAGCCTTTTTAAATGAAAGATAAATAAATTCTTAAAGATTGCTGAAATTTTCATTATTGTATCTGCTTAGTTCCTGAGTTATTCGCTCTCAAAGTCAAAACAGTGATTTTGGCAGTGAACAATAGCGATTTTCTATTATTCCACTGCACTTCGTAATAAAACGGATTCCTGCTGTTGTTAAATGCTATTCACGGCTTTACTGGTGACACACAAACTCGGTTTACTTCAACAGTAAAGCGTCATTAGCCTCCAGCAGTAGGAATCTGCTTTATTATGAAGTGCAATGGAATCGCTCTTGTTCTTTGCCAAAACCTGTTCCGACGTTGAGGGAAAAAATCTCAAGAACTAAGCTGTGAAACTCAATAAAAATTGCACCGATCTTTGAAGAATTTATCAATCTTTTTTTTTCGAAAGAGGATTCATTCAAATCGGTTGAGATTCATGGTTGCAAAACTAAAAAATCTGCCGGGTTATTCTTTATCACTCTTGTTCATTGCCAAAATCGCTGTTTTGACTTTGAAGACAAATATCTCAGGAACTAAGCAGGCTATCTTAATAAGCGTTACATCAGTCTTTCAATAATTTATTTGTGTTTCATTTAAAAAAGGATTTATTCAAATCGGTTGAGATTTGCGGTTGAAACAGTGATTTTGGCAGTGAACAATAGCGATTTTCTATTATTCCACTGCACTTCGTAATAAAACGGATTCCTGCTGTTGTTAAATGCTATTCACGGCTTTACTGGTGACACACAAACTGGGTTTGCTTCAACAGTAAAGCGTCATTAGCCTCCAGCAGTAGGAATCTGCCTTATTATGAAGTAATGGAATCGCTCGTTCTTTGCCAAAACCTGTTTCGACGTTGAGGGAAAATATCTCAAGAACTAAGCTGTGAGTCTCAATAAAAATTGCACCGATCTTTGAAGAATTTATCAATCTTTTTTCCGAAAGAGGATTCATTCAAATCGGTTGAGATTTGTGGTTGCAAAAGTAAAAAATCTGCCGGGTTATTCTTTATCACTCTTGTTCATTGCCAAAATCGCTGTTTTGACTTTGAAGATAAATATCTCAGGAACTAAGCAGGCTATCGTAATAAGCGGTACATCAATCTTTCAATAATTTATTTGTGTTTCATTTAAAAAAGGATTTATTCAAATCGGTTGAGATTTGCGGTTGCTACAGCGTAACAGCTGCTGGGTTGTTTTTTTAGCGGACCCTGTACAGTACTATACAAAATGCATTACAATACGAAATACAATACAATGCAATGTAGACTAGGTATACTAGAAGGTCAACACAATAATAATACTGAATAGAAACACAGCATACAATTGAATGCAGGCCTTTTCTCTACAAAAGTATTTGCAGGCGATTTACCAACCGAATCTAAAGGAACGCGGATACAACTGCCGTGTCCATGCGCTCCAGGCAGTTTCCACAGTGGTTGGTTGGTTGAGTCGTGTGAGGATGTGGGCACTACAGTGCACGTGCGCATCAAACCATCGGCCCATGCCTTGATCGGCTGCTACCGTTTCATCGTCAGAACTCACACCATCGATTCACATGGATACAGACTTAGCAATGAGTGCCCTGTCCAAGAAATGTATCTTCTCTTCAATCCCTGGTGTCCCGGTAAGCATAGTAACACAACCTCGTCTCTTTTGGGCGGATCACTTGTTACACTGTACATGAATATATGGAATGATGCTACTGTATGTCTTTTAGACGACTCAGTTTACATGCCCAGTACAGACGACAGAGACGAGTACATTCTAAATGATGTAGGCAAAATCTGGCGCGGTTCTCACAACGCCGTCAAACCTACCTTCTGGTCATTCGGGCAGGTTACGATGTCATCCACGATGCTGATAAAACATAGGATACCTTTTTAGTTTGAAGAAGGCATTCTGGAAGCGTGCATGTTTGTCCTGGAGAGATCTTCTCTGCGCCACCCGCAACGATCTAGTCCGATTCATATCTGTCGAACCGTTTCTCAAATGGTAACTGATTAAGCTGATTAACTGATTAGAATGCTAGACAAGTTGCTAGTTAAAAGTGGTCTTCTTTTGACAGGTGCACAGCTGTGAGGTAAGTGCGATAGTTGTGGTTCTGGTGCCAGTTTTCTTTTCAACTGTTATTTGTTTTTGTTCGCCAGACTTTTTTTACACTATCATTAGTTATTGATGGTTTGTTGGTTTAATGAAAAGTAGTCAGTCAATCGGTCTTGTTTCAGGTGAACTCCCAGGACGATCGTGGAGTGCTGGTTGGTAATTGGTCGAATAGCTATCGCGGCGGAACTCCGCCCACCCAATGGACTGGCAGTGCGCCAATTTTGAAACAGTATTTAGAGTACGGCATGCCGGTGCGTTATGGCCAGTGCTGGGTTTTCGCTGGCGTCGTCACCACTGGTAAGGGTCAGTGTGTTTAGTTAGTTTATGTATATTTGTTGATTTCTAGTTTTACGTTGTTTCGGAATCCCCAGTAGAGTGGTGACCAACTTTTCCTCTGCTCATGACACTGACACAACCTGCACGATCGATGTCCATTTCTCTGCCGACTCTGGAAAGTTGTTGAAGGAGTTCAACGCTGATTCTGTCTGGTGAGATTTCTTTTATTACAGTGCTATGCATGCTGCACACACAACAACGGTTAGAGCTTTAACTATTAAAGTTTCAACCATTATACAGGGTGCTGAAAAGCCCCAGTTCAATCCAAATCTAGCTCTGCAACCAAGACAGCCTGCCCAACTTTGGCAGGAAACTTCCTAAAGAGTTCAAAGCCCAACAAAACAAAAGCAGTGAGAACACCAACAAGAAGCAACGCAAAGACACCACACAGAGATTGCATTGAAAGAGGTTGCACACCTATTTTCTGTTCCCGCTCTGCTCTGCAGGCATCCACACTGGCGTCATACTTGTTCTCGATCACTTCTTGTCGTCGTCGGGCCAAGTTGACAGCCGCATTGAAGCGCTTTGGCCAGTTAGTCCCTTTTCTAAACACGTAGGAGCTCCAATAATTGGGCAGATGGTAAGTTGGAACGTAGGTGAGATTGCAGTGCCGTTTTATGTCTATTTGTGCCGAGCGCTCGGTATCAATGTAGACATATCGACCACTTTCCAGCAATTGGTGGATCTTTGCTGTGTTTGGTTCGACCAGGAATGGATTGCGCTGAAGTGTTGACTTTATTTTCCTGAAACTGACCGTGCATCCAGTATATGGCTACGTATTTAGATAGGCAGAAACTACTTGAAATAGGAATTCTGTGAAAATCTGACTTCTTCGGCAAACCAGTAATTTTCAGACGGAATAACAATGGTCAAATGACCTGCTTCCAACAGATCTAACAAGCCATGAATGCTGGAAAACGGCTTAGGGTGGGATTGTACTAGCAAATGGGCCAGTAAAGCTTTTTGATACAAGCCTGTATAGAGCACAATAAAGATACCCAATATAAACAGCAACAGGTTTCCACTTCTACTTATGGTATCCTCTATTCCAAAGCCTGCCCCCAAGCAGTACCTAAGGTAGGCCCACAAATCCATAGTGGTCTCATATGCTATGAATCTTTTAAAGAGCTTGCGAATGCCTAGAAGGGATGAAATTAGAACAAACGTGGTTGCAATCACTGCCAACCAAAGTCCTTCATCGAAGACAGCGAAGGTTGTGCTGGCTTTGTCTATTAGACTGAATTTGGAACTCCTGGCCACAAAGACTGGGGTGTAGTAGGTGATCGGGTATGATATGTCAAAGTATCTCAGTCTCTCCGTCAAGATCATAAAAGTGGGTACTACTGTGTCAACGATTCCCTGCAAAATCAGGGCCACTAGCCCACTTTGCATCACTCCACTCTCAGTGGTGAAGTTCAGATCTGCGAAGTCACTGAGTCCATTCTTAAAACGAACAAGTTCATAGTTAATTCCTGAGTAAGACAGCAGAATTTCAAGCATTTCTGCGGCTAGTCCTGGGCGCGGACAAGCACCTGTCGGTCGCAGAGTCCCAAAATTTACGGCACACGGTAAGACTAAATTGCCTGGGGGCCATGCAAACACCCCAACCTTGAGAGAAGTTGAATTGCGTCTAAGCATCAGGGATGTTCAGTCAAGAAATGACTGAGTAATGGTTAGACGTTGCTTGTTTCCTGTGTATGCTGTGAGCAAATTTGCTCTACAAATGGCTCATAGAAAGTGCAAACTCAGTTTATTTGACATGCATCGAATGCCTTGGGCAGGTTACAGTTAGATATTTGCATGGGCCGTGCATAACTGTTGAGGATTTTGGGCGGCCGGGCCGGGCAGGGCATAAATTTCAGACTCCATTGCATCACAGTCCCTCCATTGCTTCTGCAGCGCTGCTCGACATACAAAGTGTGCTGGGCAATTATCTTACCACTGCTACAGAACTTTGCAAATATCTGTTTTTTGCAGGCAAACCACACAGTTGCTGATTTTATAGGAATTTCCATGTCTGGAATGACTGTTGGATGACCCGACCAGATTTGCCGAAGGGAAATAGTGGTTGGCAGGCCATTGATGCTACTCCACAGGAAAAAAGCGATGGTAAGGTGGAAATTATGTATTTCGTGAGATCTTTATTTCGAAAATGCACGACAGGGGTGGACAACATAGCAGCATACGGATTTGAACTTGTTGTAGGTTTGTACCGAGCTGGACCAGCTTCTGTGGCAGCAGTAAAGGCCGGTAATGTGGCATTAGGCTTCGACACAGGCTTCATTTTCGCTGAAGTGCAAGCGGACAAATGTTACTGGCTGTTGAACGAACGCAGGGAAGCCGATCTGAACGAAATTCGACAGAACGAGTCAGTCCTAATTGCTGAGAATATTCTAAACTCACATCACGGTGTCACTTCAGAATTGGTAGAATGATCTGGACAAAGAAACCTGGCAGGCATTTGGAGAAAATGCAGGATGACCTGATGGACATTACTGATCTGTACAAGCACCCTGAAAGTACCAAAATCTGCCATTTTCGATTGAGACGCGAGGAGATGGAATAAAAAAGTTTTCAGTGAGTCCTGAAGAGCGTCGAGCAGTGATGAACGCTCTGCTAACAGGCCACAGTGAAGTATTTCTGGCCTACAAGGACCAAATCGACTCGACACGCGATGATGTGAAATTTGAGCTCGACCTGAAGGAACGACCGCTGATTGGGCAGGACATCCATCCCTGCGTCAAGATGACCAATCAGAGCAGACACAAACGGTCAGTCCGCCTGTCGGTGCGCGTCAGTGCAGCCATGTACACGGGCGCCCAGGGCAAGAAGATCAAAGGCATCACTGAAACCGTTGAACTGCGGCCTGGAGAATGTAATTGTTGGGTAGTTGTGCAAAATTTACATAGCATGGTGAACTGCAGCTAAGAGACTGTGTCTGATAGTGGGAGTGATGGAGTACCTGTACAAACTGCTGGATCAGTCTGCGTTTCTGGTCACAGTAATGGGCCAAGTGCTGGAGACTGAACAGATCTTCACTGCCACTGACGATTGTCGAGTGATCATGCCCGACATTGAGATCAATGTGAGCTTTGTTTGTGGATAACTGAGCTGAGCAGAGCTTAATGCAGATGTTGTAGGTGCTGGAGCAACCGATCATCAACAAGGCGTGTCAAGTGCAGTTAAAGTTAAACAATCCTCTGCCGGTCATGCTGACCAACTGCAAATTCATGCTGGAAGGACCAGGACTGCTGCTGACCAAAGAATACCCCTGCGGGTGGGTTTAGATGGTAAAGGATTAAGATGCATTTTGCGAGAAAGTCAGCTTTGGTGCCGAAGAGAGGGGGCAAGCAGGGCCATCTCACGGATCTGGCTGATATTTATATCTATTAAAATAGAGCACAGTCAAAGGCCAACGGTGCATGCCCGGCCACCAGCAACCCCCTAGAACCGGAGCTACACCCCCTCAAAGTTGGGTCGGCAGCAATTTTCGGGCTCATTTTAATAGCTCTGACACCCTCCATTCAAACGATCACCCTTCATTCATTTCTTAAGCTAGGATCCCGACTCGCATATGGTTTTGTAGCTGGTCCAATGGCCTTTCATTTTCTGGTACTCCCGTTTCCAGATCATAGCTGGTTACCGAGAAATTCGCCGAAAACTGCGAAATTTCCACAAAATGCCACTCAGTTTTTTTTCGAAAAATCTTTATAACTTTTTGTGCAAAGGCCCTGCCAAGCTAATGTCTTAACAAAAGTTAGGCATGAGTTGGCCAAACAAAATGAGCGCCCCAAAGTGTGCGGTTAGGGGGGGAGGGGGGTGTTTTGGCCTCTCAAAGGTGCTCGAAAAAAATTTTTTTCTGCAAAGCTTAGTGGTTAGCAAACTGTTATATGCAGTTTTGTGTGCTGAGTTCGCAAATGCATTCAGTTTAGCTAGATTCGCTCTGGATCGGGAGAAATTGGCGTCCAAAGTTGAGACCAACCCTATTTCTTGACTGGCACTACTCGCTAGTGTGACCATTAACCGCGGTGCAGTGCAGTTTTTCTTATGTAGTTTTTGCTGCTGATTCCGAAAATAACTTTATTTTTGCTCTACGTTGCCTACTTTTGAAGATATCGGCATTTTTATGATTTGGGAAGAAAACGGCTGCATTTGCTATAACATGCTCGTTTGAAAGGTGACTCAATTCAGTCGCATCTAGGGTACAGAGCCATAAAAATTTATATTACCTAATGCAGTTTTTGCCGCTGATTACGAAAATGACATCTGTTTTTCAATCTGACTGCTCCTGAGCTACTTATGTAACTTTTATGCCCTGGTACTCAGACAATAAGTTATCTGTCAAATCTGGGGATAACGTGGTATCTATCTGGTGCAGTTTTCCCCGCTGATTCAGAATATCACCATATTTTTGCGCTACGGCCACTCTGTCGCAAGTTATGGACCTCCAAAGTTTCATTAAGAAACATGCTGTGAGAAGCCGTAATCCTAAAATAATTGTTCAGCATTCAAGCATTTCTGAAGGGAACCTTTTGTCAGCCAATAGTGTACCCGACCTATTTTGACCCGCTGAGTTCAAAAATGGCGTTTGTTTTTCTCTACTGCTGTTCAATTTTGAGATATTACTGATCAAACAAAATTTGCATTAATATTCATATATCTCCAAAACGAGTAACTATAGATTAAAACAAACGCCATTTTTGAACTCAGCGGGTCAAAATAGGTCGGGTACACTATTGACTGACAAAAGGTTCCCTTCAGAAATGCTTGAATGCTGAACAATTATTTTAAGATTACGGCTTCTCATGGCATGTTTCTTAATGAAACTTTGGAGGTCCATAACTTGCGACAGAGTGGCCGTAGCGCAAAAATATGGTGATATTCTGAATCAGCGGAGAAAACTGCACCAGATAGATACCATGTTATCCTCAGATTTGACAGATAACTTAATGTCTGAGTACCAGGGCATAAAAGTTACATAAGTAGCTCAGGAGCAGTCAGATTGAAAAACAGATGTCATTTTCGTAATCAGCGGTAAAAACTGCATTAGGTAATATAAATTTTTATGGCTCTGTACCCTAGATGCGACTGAATTGAGTCACCTTTCAACCGAGCATGTTATAGCAAGTGCAGCCGTTTTCTTCCCAAATCATAAAAATGCCGATATCTTCAAAAGTAGGCAACATAGAGCAAAGATAAAGTTATTTTCGGAATCAGCAGCAAAAACTGCATAAGAAAAACTGCATTGCACCGCAGTTAATGGTCATACTAGCGAGTAGTGCCAGTCAAGAAAAAGGGTTGGTCTCAAATTTGGACGCCAATTTCTCCCGATCCAGAGCGAATCTAGCTAAACTAAATGCATTTTCGAACTCAGCACACAAAACTGCATATAACAGTATGATAACAACTAAGCTTTGCAGAAAAAAATTTTTTTCGAACACCTTTGAGAGGCCAAAACACCCCCCTCCCCCCCTAACCGCACACTTTGGGGCGCTCATTTTCTTTGGCCAACTCATGCCTAACTTTTGTTAAGACATTAGCTTGGCAGGGCCTTTGCACAAAAAGTTATAAAGATTTTTCGAAAAAAAACGGAGTGGTATTTTGTGGAAATTTCGCAGTTTTCGGCGAATATCTCGGTAACCAGCTATGATCTGGAAACGGGAGTACCAGAAAATGAAAGGCCATTGGACCAGCTACAAAACCATATGCGAGTCGGGATCCTAGCTTAAGAAATGAATGAAGGGTGATCGTTTGAATGGAGGGTGTCAGAGCTATTAAAATGAGCCCGAAAATTGCTGCCGACCCAACTTTGAGGGGGTGTAGCTCCGGTTCTAGGGGGTTGCTGGTGGCCGGGCATGCACCGTTGGTCTTCGACTATGCTCTATTTTAATAGATATAAATATCAGCCAGATCCGTGAGATGGCCCTGCTTGCCCCCTCAAAGCTGACTTTCTCGCAAAATGCATCTTAAATGTTAAATTCAAATGCCTTTAGTAATATTCCAAACCGAGGAGTAGCTGCTGTGACACTGTCTATCACTCCGTGGAAGGTGGGTGAACGAACGTTGGTGGCCCACTTTCAAGCAGATCAGTTGAACGATGTTGACGGCTCAACCTCGGTGGTGGTGCGAGGAAGCTATTTCAGAAACTGAATAGCTTTATCGATTTATTGATTTTGTATCTCGTCGGGTACCGGTTTCTTATACTCTATCTATGACTGAATGCATGTTTGTACTATTTGATGCACCTTCCTCACAAGCAGCAGTATTGTAGTGTTGTGTTGGTAGCACGAGAACCCGTCTATGGAATGTTTCATCTTAGCTAGAAATCAATTTCACTTCTGTTAATGTTTCTCGAGAGTCCGTCTAAAGTTCGTTTCAAAATAAAGTGAAAGCCTTGGAAACAATGACTTGATTCATTCGTTGTTATTGTTATCGTTAGCGTTAAGCACTGTGCCGTCATTCAGATTTTTCCCGACCCCTCCAATTTTCTGGCAAGTAATTTTTTGGGCAAATTTTTGCGATTTTTTAGAATTTCAGACACTAAAACTGCTCAAATTGCCCGTAAAACAGCACTTTTTAGCTGTTCTTAAACCAAATTAGCGATTTTTGACGATTTTTTGGCCGAAACTTTGCGATTTTTGAGCGTTGTTTAGTACCTGCCTCGTGTGGAATTTCAAAAACATGGCCGAAAATCCCATACCATAGTTAAAGATATTTGCACCTTCCTAGAATGACAAAGCACTGAATAGTGTTTCTGATCAAATTTAAATTAAATAACAAAATTAAATTGTTTTGGCCAAAATCACCAAGTAAATAGCAATTTAATAACAAATTAAATTTCTCGCGATGACTGTCAAACAAATTAAAATTATAATAAATTTCGTAAAATTGGCCTAGAAATTTAATATAAATTTGATATGAATTTGATATAAATTTGCTTAGTTTGGCAGCTTCACTAACCAAAGTCTGGCTACGAAACAACAAGTTCAGTCCAAAGATATCCTTGTTCATGCCTATAGCAAAGATATCAACTCACTAAATGCTAATTTGTAGACCATTTGTCGCAAACTGAAAAAAGATCAACTCATTTTGGACTGACATGACCCAGGTTTTGAGCTGTTTCCTCAGGAATTGAGTATTGATTTTAGCAAATTTATATTTAATTCATATCAAATAACAAATTTGTATCAAATTAAATTTTAGAATTTGGGTGCCAAGCAAATTAATAGCAAGTTATTTTCATCTGAAGGCTGAGCAAGCAATTTAATAGTTATTCAATTTCAAAATAAATTTACTCGGAAACACTAGCACTGAATCGAGATAGATTTTACCAGAAATTGATTAACCCCTTGCGCCAGACAGTTCAAACTCTAAAAAGCGGCCGGCACGCAGGCTAGAATCGGAATTTTGCTTGCGATTGCGTGTTCAATATTAAGGCCGAGATCGCCGACAAAAACAACAGAGTCCCGGGTCTTGTCCACGACACCCCGGCAAGTAGCAGATACGTTGTTCAATTATCCTCGCTACCGATCGGCGCCGCCAAGCTCCGCCCATGCATGCGGTTGGATCGCCAATTTTAAACTTTTCGGGAATACAGGCCAATAAATAAATATTCATCAATTTTTGGCATCACACCAAAGTGGGAGGAGCTCCAGTTTGAACACCTAAACGCATGGCAACGCCTGCATTGCGGCTCCCCGTCTCTCCCCTTTAATTCCCGAATGACCGAACCACAGTAAAACTACTCCATTTGGAGTTTGCTCATCCCCAAAGGGTTAAACTCGAAATTCGTTGTCCTACTCAGTGGCTGCCTTACAGCAGTATCGGGTTATAACCAGTTGACGATAAAGTTTCAAGTTTCAAGAAAGATCTAGAAATGAACAAGCATTATATTTAAACTGTGTTCCACGCCATACCAGCTTCCTGTACAAATTTAATGGAATTAATCTGATAAATCATCACCATTATATGTTCAGACCAGGGATGCATATTTTTCCGAAAAAACCTCGGCCTGTTTTTTTTAGTATTTTTCGTTTTTTTCCCAAAATCCGGGAAAAACTCCTCCAGCTCAAGTTCTGAGTATCCTAGCCTAGTTTAAGATTCATATTACGTACATAAATCACGAAATGGGCATGAAACAGTGCCTGACAGGTTCCATCAATAAAGCTATATGCAAATTTTCTTACAGCAGTTTGCCTTTTTGCTTTATCATGCCAAATTTGGTCTTTTCTTTCGTTTTTCTAACATTTGACTCAATCTGGCCTATTATACATCGCAAAAGTCCATTTTTAAACTGAACAATGGCGTAAATTAGCTATTTTTATCTTGAGTTTTTTCCACGATTTGTTTTTTCCGACCCTTAGGAAAAAACCGGTAACGAAAAAAGAACACCGAAAAAAAAGACACCTCACATCCCTGGTTCAGACAAATGTTATCTATCGTTCTTGCACAAAACACAAGTACTTCTTTGGGGTGAGGGTGAGGCCCATCTGCGGTTCGGTGGACGGTTTCTCGGTTGCGGGCGGAACGGAAAGTGAGAACTTGTGCAGGAGAGTGGTGAAAATTAAGAAAAGCTCCATTCTGGCCAAACTCTCGCCTAGACAGAGACGCTTCCCCATTCCGAACGGAACCAGCGCTTCGCACTTCTTCAGACTTTTCCCATCTGATTCCAGAAACCTACATTGCTATCATTTTAGACAGTCAATATCTCAGCCAGGCACTATGCAGTTAGGGCTACAATGATAGGTACCACTATCACAAGTACCGTTGTTGTTAGGTGCCTGACTGTATTCTAAGTACCTATTAGGGTCGAATTTATCGGGTTCTGGAAAAATGTCCGGGTCTGAAAGGACGGAATAAATTTGGGGCAGCACGATCGACCCTTCCGGTATCACGTGACCCCCAACAGTTACGGTCTCGCTGTTCATGCGAAGAAAGTTGATGGGCAAGAGGTTGGCCAATCGCTGCATCTCGTTTACAACGGCCGCTATAAATGTCGACCAGTCATCTATCTTGCTAACTGTAGGTAGACACGGATACCTGTGTAGGGCATGGCGGCTCTGTCCTTCATTTCTACATTTCTGTCGCTTCCAACAATCGAGTCAATTTCTTGCTGCACTTTATCTTGAATTTCGGGATGCAGAATCATGTAAAGTAAGCCCCATCGAAGTGTGGTCACTGTAGTTTCCAGGCCAGCTTCCCAAAACTCGTCTGTCAGCACGTTCAGTTGCCAGTCACTGTAATTACTACCGTATTACTCTCTAAGTGTAACATACATGTATGTCATCCGCCGAACAATTTAAGCAAATAATTACGGGAGTCCTGGCCAGTGCTAGAAATCGGAACTTAGGTAAAAATTGCTTAGCTGTTTGAATACAAACAAAACGATAATTTGCATACCCGAAGGAACCAGCTTCTCCTCTGGCCCTCCTTTTGTCCATTTCTTGCATATAGGCACTAACGAAATCTTTCGGCTCGGTGTCATGGTCGGCGTCGGCTCTATGAAACTCTACTTCTTCCTTGAAGAACTTCTGCAAAGAATCGATATTTGTGGTCAGTGTCTGGTAATGAAATCCATTCCAAAGAGGGATGAATCTGAGCCAGGGCCAGGAGTCCAACAGAAGCGCCTGAGGAGTGCGGAAGAGCCGAAACTTTTCGTCCATCAGCCGTCTTAGATGGTCGAATCTCTGCGGGTTCTGGTCGAACGTGTGACCGACCACAACGTCCCCGATTACGTTGGCAACGGCCATCTCGATTAACGGAGTAAGATCGATGAGCGGCCCATTGTTTAGACTGTTGGAGACCTTGTCTACTAGAGCCAATGCTTGCTCTACAATTTTGCCTTCCATCAGGTTGCGGCCAAAGCCGAAATCTCTGAGAACGTGCAGGGCAAAGCGACGTTGCTCGCGCCATTTTGGGCCTTCGCTCATCACTATGCCGTAGTTTCCTTTGCTGAACAAGTTTAACACGAAGCCGCGAGGCCTGTTGGTGAAAAGATCACCTAAAGCTGGCGCTACCTTGATTAAAGCCATCAACTCTGATACCTTTGACCACCAGGGCTTCCTTTAGTAGGTGATAGTCGGTGATCACAACATGTGGCTGGAGTAACCAGGCTGTGAATATGCCTCCATACTGCTTTCCCCACTCGGCTAATGTTTTATGGGGAGCGCTCACATCCAACTGATGCAGGTTGCCCAGTAAAGGAAGAGGAAACGGTCCCGGCGGAAGTGGCTTGATGGTTTTGTAGTGCTTGTAGCAGATGGAAAAGAGGAGAATTAAAAATAACACTGCCAACAAGTACATTTGGCCTAGCACCTATCTACACGGCTGTAGAATGAAGTAAACAAAGTTGCTCTGCTGTCCTGTCCATGCCGGTTGACAAACAACTTAGAAGGACTTTGCACAGTGACAACTTATCAGTTATGTGTCTGGGCGACCGTTTTTGCACTTCTTCCAATTTCTTCAAGTAGCTCAAAGCTGGCCAGACTGCAACCCATTACTAGCCCTACCCTAATACCCACTAAAACAGCACAACCATACAAACTACAGTACATATAGGTGTAGGAAGCAGGGGTATGCACGACAGACTTTTCCAAAATATGATGGGCGCCACGCCACTCCACTTGGTCAGGCGCTTATAATTTTCGAAAGAAACAATGTAGTGAAACCGACCCCCAACAATTCGACGTGGTTTGCCGCGCGCTTTCAAACACAAGAACACCCGCCTTTCTAAGTCTATTGGTTCGCGAAATTAAAATTTTATGACTTTCAAAAGTACGTATCACTGTTGTAACACCTGATAAAAGTGTGCACCGTTCTGGCGCCCTTCAAGCTAGAGGGCCGCTTCGTAGTGCGCTAGATTTAGAGTTGTGTGGGAAATCCAGCCGTTAAGCCGCATAGTACTGCAGGTTCATACGCCAGAATGCCGGCCGTTCAAAAATTGAGTCGAAAATGGTGCATTTTCTGACCGATTTTTCGACAGATTTTGATGCTTGCTGCCCTTCTACTCGCTCTAATCACGCTGATTTACGCACCAAACGATAGGTAATGCTCTCAGGTTTCCGAAACTCTACTTACGTTTACGTTTCATACCTGTTTTATGCCTCTTTTTGCCCAGGAACTGTGCACTTGTCAGCAACCCTAAATTATACCTCCGGAAAACACGCAAATTTCGGTGAACTGAGGGGAAAATTTCAACTTAGTCTTGAATAAGAGCGGACCGAGAGCTTTCGATCGGTGTAATGCACGGACCAAAAACGCACCGAAACACAACTCTATTAACTAAATAAATGATTGGGATAAAGTACAGTAAGGAACCAATAACACATTAACGTACAATAAAGGAATTCCCAATCTAACGATTCTTTACAAGACAGAGGTAGCTGAGCGGAGTCAAAGTAAGTCCCATTCGTGGTAGAAGGGTCGGTTTCTTCGATCCAGGCGGCAGAGAAAAACGGAACTTTTGTAGAAGCGTCGTGAATATCAAGAACAGTTCCATCCGTGCCAACGATTCGCCGAGACATTGCCGTTTTCCAAGCGAGAATGGAATAAATTCTTCGAACTTTTTCAGCGACTTTCCGTCCAAATCCAGAAATCTATAAAGTTGTCTGTCAAAAACTAAATTTTGCGAATAGTGTAAAGACAGAAAGGCTAGACAAGGGACAGAAAGAGCAAAATCACCAAACAATCGGTAAACCTGGTAGGGTCAAATTTGCGTGGTTGAGGAAAGATTTTGGGCTCGCTTAGAACTGCCGAAATTTGCGGAAGCACAATTGATCCTTTCGGTATGAGACGACCGCCCAAAGTTATGGTCTCCGTTACTTTGTGCTGCAAGTTAATTGGCAAAATGTTAGCCAATCGTTGTACCTCATTCACGGTAGCTGCTATAAATACTGTATGTACAGACTGACATTAAGGTAAGTCATTTTATGAACTTCTCACCTGTGTAGGGCATTTTTAATCTGTCGCTCATCTCAACATTTCTTTCTTTTCCAATCACAGCATCAATTTCGTCTTGTACTTTGGTCTGAACGTCGGGGTGCAAAACGATGTAGAGGAGAGCCCAACCAAGAGTGCTAGCCATGGTTTCCATCCCTGCCGCAAAAAGATCCCCCATTACTGTTATCAGCTGCCAGTCCCTGAAAACAAATACGTGTAGGTACTATAGATACATTTGTATGTGAACGGGCCAGGCATTTCCGTTGGGATTTTGGTAAAATAATTTTTAACAGGCATGTACAAAGCAGAATTTTTATACATGGTGTACAAAAAATGACAACATTTCTTAGCTGCCATTTCCGCAAATTTTGTCTAAATTGGCTGAAATTTGAAACATAGGTTTCAAAATAGGGGAGATTTGGGCGTTAAAATTTGGTACACTGGACTTGACCCAATCCTGAGACTATGTGAAATTTGTTAATTTCAATGCCTACAGAAACAGCGCTAAAATGTAAACTTTTCTGATTGCTGTCATTCCCACAAATGTTCGTCAAATAACCAGAAATTTGCAGAACGACTTCAAAACATTAATTTCTCAGGATTGGGTCAAGTCCAGTGTACCAAATCTCCCCTATTTTGACACCTGTGTTTCAGTCAATTTAGTTAGAATCGGCAAGTTTTCGAAACCTTCGTCAGACAAAGCAAAAACCGACGGGCCGGACAGGGTCCGGCTAGATTTTAGGCGGGCCGGGCCGGGCCTGAATTCAATTCCCACTGCAAAAAAATCGGATACTAGTAATTTTTCGTACCCGAACGCGCCTAGCTCCTCGTTTTCCTTTCTTTTTCTGTCCATTTCTTGCAAGTAAGCTGTGAGTAAGTGGTCGGGTTCTGCCTCGTAATCCAAACCTACTTTGCCATCCTCAACCAGCTCTCTGAAGTAGCCAAAGACGGCGTCAATGTTTGTTTTGAGGCTTCCATAACCAAATCCGTTGCACAGTGGAAGAAATCTAAGCCAGGAATAATCGTCAAGCATCAGTGCCAAAGGATGGCGTAAAATGCGAAAAATTGTGTCTATTCGATGCTGAAGAAATTCAAGTTTGTCTAGCTGTTGGTCGAATGTTTGTCCGATGACCACACTGCTAATAACGTTGGCTACCGCTAACTCCAACAATGGAGCTAGGTTAACCGGCGATTCTGCTTTTCCACTGATCTGTATGTTCTTGACTAAGGTAGCAGCTTGGTCCATGATCTTGCGCTCCATTAAACTTCGTCCTAAGCCGAAATCTCTCAGAACACGCAAGCAAAATCGCCGTTGTTCTTGCCATACTGGACCATCGCTCATCACCAAGCCGTGGTTGCCTCGGGTGATCGTTTCCCAGAGAAAACTGCGATAACGACCGGCCAGAGCGTCACCTGGAACACACACTTCAGCTGCTTTCCATATCATCTCATTAGGCCAATATTAACCGCATGTACTAAACTACAGTATTTTACGTTCGCCGCACGGTTTTTTGGTCGCGAGTCGGTTGGCCGCAAGGGTTTTGATTGGCACAGCCTTCCTAAAATCTAAACATGGGTCGTTTAGTACTGTTGGAAAGTCCGGGGTTAAAAAAGGTTTCAGGTTCAGCTTCAAGTCAAGTCCAACATCGAAATTTCAGGTTCAAGTCCATCTGCTAAAAAACGTGGACAATAGGTTCAGGTTCAAGTCCACAGATATTTCCAAAAACTGTAAAAATTTTGCGCTGCTTGCAGCTTTTCTGAAACTTCAAGCCATTCTACTGGCAGCGAAAAAATAGATCAAACTTTACAGGGCTGTGTACTTTCGTTTCTGGCATTTTCAGTTTGAAAAATAGCTATAAAAACTAGAGTGCGAACTGGTATTTAAAATTTTGTGCAATCCATCCAACCGAAAATTTTACATAGTGCATATTTTGCCTAAAATTGCACTAGAAATTTGAACCTAATGAGTAAGTCCAATAAAACAGAACAGGCGCAAGTCCGGATGAAATAAAATAGGTTCAGGTTCAAGTCCACAAATTTCATGTTAAAAACCTATTAATAGATCCAGGTTCAGGTGGACTTGCCACCAGTAGTTTTAAGGTTAAAGATTTTCAGGTTTCAACCCAGTATTGTGGTACAAAAAGCGCAACACCTAATGCCAGGAAAACACCCTATTAAGAACAAACAAATTACGCAGCCAGTAAACTTTGGCAAAATGTTAGCTTGACAACTAGAAAAACTCCTATAGGTACCTTTCTTAACGAGCGCTTCGTGAATCAGCTGAAAATCGGTGACAACGACGTGTGGTTTGGGTATCCAGACCGTAAAAATACCGCCGTGTTGTTTTCCCCACTGCGCTAAAGTCTCATAAGGAGCAATGGTATCCAACTGAAGCAAGTTGCCCAAAACTGGAAGCGGGAAAGGGCCCTGGGGAAGCGACTTGACTGCTTTGTAGTGGTTCCAGCTTAAGAAGCAGAGGACAAGCAGCAGAATTGCGATGGACACAAACTCTCGACTGGAACTGACAAAAACAGCACTTGAACAATTGGCCAGAGAGGCGTTCATCTCTCTCCTCTAACAACTGGGCTGGCTGGGCAGTGCAGAGGGAAAGTCTACAGCTCTGCTCTGACCCAATTACATAGATAGATAACAACTGTACAGGCCTGGGGTCTACAAACTAAATGAGATGGGCTGCCCCCATAGCTGAGGGATGGAGAGAGTGACACACTACTGATACGGTGGAAAACAATTTATGATGATTCAGAAATGTTTTTACGAAGCCTGATTTTAATTTTCTCATTACTCAATCAATTACACACCATGTATGTACAGTCGACAAAACCGTGTAGAGCGGTTAACAAATCCACAACCCCGGTGTACTTGGCAGCGCGCTTATTTTTCTTTTGTACTGTATTTTACACTTCAGGTCATTGCGGTTGGATTGGGCAATTAACGCGCTGCGCACTGTTAAAATTATCGTCCTCCTTTCAGTGCTCATAGCTTGCAGGGCTATACTAAGCAGATATTACTTATTTCAATTTCGAAATATTATATTGTTATCTATAATTTCTTTCTCTTTTATGCTGGCCTATTTTGAGTTTACAGAATAACTTCTAACAACCGTCATTCGTGAACTTTCAATCGAATGAAAACATTTTGACACGATTATAAAAGTTTGGTTGCAGTTTCTTTCTTCTGCCCATCTCCTAGCCTGCTAGCCTTTTATAGCCCTAAGTTATGTCCGACCGAAATGAACTGACCCGAATTTAAGAGGTCAAACTTAAACATACATACAGTATCTCACCTCACCAATCCTTCATTGGATCTTTCCCAAAATTTTTATAACTAATCTTTCTTTAAGGTCTTTAGCCCCTGAAAAGGCCACCCTTCCACAGAGCCGGTTAAAATCTTTCGTACTCCAGCCGAACTCGCATCTGCGACCTACAGTTTATTCTTTCAATGTTTTCAAGGCGTTTATAACAGAGACCCAAGCTAAATCAAATCGTGTCTGATTGCCCACATGCAGCCCAACCAATTAATCTGTAGCTAAATCGTTACAACAAACACCTTGAATGTTAACGTTGCTAGCGTTCTTCGATGAGACAGAGGTATTTCTGAGGGGTCAGTGTGATTCCCATCTGCGGTTTGGTGGTTGGCTGATGACTACCGGGCGGGACAGAGAAACGGAATTTCTGCAGAAGCGTGGTAAAAATCAGAAACAACTCCATCCGAGCCAGACTCTCCCCAAGACACTGTCGCTTCCCGATTGAGAACGGAATTAGTTCTTCTGACTTCTTCACTGACTTTCGGTCCGATTCCAGGAACCTAGCAAAACAAAATTTGTGATCTTGTTGTTCACATAGAAAGGTTACCTGGTGGGGTCAAACTTATCTGGTTCCGGAAAGATCTTGGGGTCGCTTAGAACGGACGCAACTTGCGGTAGCACAATCGACCCCTCTGGAATCACGTGACCGCCCAGAGTTACGGTCTCTGTGTTTTTGTGCTGTATGTTCAGGGGCAGAATGTTGGCCATGCGTTGAGTCTCATTGACAGTGGCAGCTGTACCGATTTATTGATTTTTTATGTCTTTCCTTCCAATGCTCACCTGTGTAAGGCATCAGTGTCCTGTCCTTCATTTCAACTTGTCTATCCTTCCCAATAACTGAATCTATTTCTTCCTGTATCTTGCCTTGAACATCAGGGTGCAGTATCATGTAGAGCAGAGCCCAGCGCAGGGTTGTGACTGTAGTTTCCATGCCTGCTACCCAAATATCGCCCGTTAGCACGTTCAACTGCCAATCTCTGTAAAAGCAGATGCACTCCGCTCTGCTCTGCTGATAACAAAAAAGCTTACGTGAACGATCCGGCTTCTCCGTTAACCTTTCTTTTGTCCATTTCTTGTAGATAAGCAGTAAGGAAGTCTTTTGGTTCGACGTCATGGTCTATTTCTCCTCTGTGCAAATCAATTTCATCCCGGAAGAAGGCCAACATAGAGTCCATGTTGCGTACAATGGTTTTATGGTAGAATCCGTTCCAAAGTGGCAAAAACCTCAGCCACGGAATGGTGTCCAACATAAGCGCCTGAGGGGTTCGGAGCAAGAGAAAATTTTCGGCCAGTAAGCTTTTCAGATATTCGAATCTGTCTATCTCTTCATCAAAGGTGTGGCCGAAAACCACGTTGCTTATGATGTTTCCGACTGCTAGCTCCAGCAATGGAGTCAGGTTCAGCTCAGCCGTTCCTTCGTTTAGACTGTTGGTTATGTTGTTGACAAGAGCCTGCGTTTGGTCGAGAATCTTGGTTTCCATCAAATTTCGGCCGAAGCCAAAATCTCTCAAAACGTGAAGTGCGAACCGACGCTGTTCGCGCCATTTGTGACCCTCACTCATTACTATGCCGTAATTGCCGCGGGAAAAAGTGTCCAGCAGAAAGCCTCGTGGTCTTCCCGCGAAAATGTCGCCTAAATAGACGTAGAGCAGTTTTACACTTAGGTGCATGAGTTCAGGTTTAGGTTTGGGTTCGGATTACTAGGCTAGGCTAGGCTAGGCTAAGAACTGATCGAGAGCAATAGCTCTCTCACCGATACATGTAACAGGGGGTCTGCCTGCCCTACCCGACTTAGACCAGATCCACCGGATAGGGGGACCTCCCCCCCGATTTTTCGGTCAAGTAATTTTTTGAGCAAATTTTTGCAATTTCAGACACAAAAATTGCCAAAATCGCTTGTATAACAGCACTTTTTAGCTGTATTTCAGCCCAAATTAGTGATTTTTGACGATTTTTAGCCGAAAACTTGCCATATTTTGCGATTTTTGAGCGTTTTTAGTGCCCAACCCCCTCCCAAAATTTGCGCTCAGACCCACCCGGCCGGCGCTAACTAAACCCCAAAACGCCGCTTCGGCAGATGACCTGTACATGTATGGTCTCACCATTCTTTATTAGAGCCTCTTTAATCAACTCGTAGTCAGTGATAACAACGTGTGGCTTTGTTAGCCAGGCAGTGAAAATGCCTCCATACTGCTGTCCCCATTTAGTCAAGGTCTCATGCGGAGCATTGGTGTCCAACTGGTGCAGGTTGCCCACAAACGGAAGTGGGAATGGTCCAGGTGGAAGTCCCTTGATAGTTCTGTAGTGATTGAAACAAACCACTAGAACAAAGACCACAAATATCAACACAAACATGTACATTTTTGGGCGGTTAACGTGCGAAGCAATAACGGCCTAGCAATACAAGTGCTTCTCTTATCAGCTAAGTAGGTACATAAACGTGCAATTGACTAGGGCGATATGTCAAGTTGATCCCGTTAAGTTAGTGTTTCAGTTTGTTTTTGAGGCAGGCGGAAATTACATTCTTCTTATCGCTAAGTTCACACCCCCTATTGCATATAAAATTCACCCACCTTTGATGACTAAACTAGCAACAAAAGCCTTTAGCCTGTGTAGCTTGCCATTTCTGTAGGCTTTGGTACTAATGTTCGGCAACATTCTTCTAGACTTCTTCCAAGTTCTGCTCAGTTCCTACGGAGTTGACGATGTGGATCGGGTGAACCATTTTGGCTCTGTCACTATTTTCTTCTCCTTGGCCGCTTGCTTAGCCGTGGCACAATTTTTCGGAGACCCCTTACAATGTTGGCTACCGGCACAGTTTACAGTGAGCACTTTTTTCTGTTGGCTACTGTGATATTTTAGTTTTTATGGTGATAAAATGTTAAACGTTTTAGCATGGTTGGGAACTGTACGTTGAGAATTACTGTTTTGTTGAGAGCACCTATTACGTTCCACTAGAGCGAAGGATTCCTGAATTTGGAGATAGAACTGAAGAAAAGATTTATCATTTGCAATATTATCAATGGGTTCCGTATGTTTTGCTCCTGCAAGGACTTTTCTTCATCATTCCGCCGCTTATCTGGACAGCTTTCAGTGCAAGAACAGGTACAAACAAATTATTAAAGGATGTTCTGTTCTGTTCTGTTCTGTTCTGTTCTGTTCTGTTCTGTTCTGTTCTGTTCTGTTCTGTTCTGTTCTGTTCTGTTCTGTTCTGTTCTGTTCTGTTCTGTTCTGTTCTGTTCTGTTCTGTTCTGTTCTGTTCTGTTCTGTTCTGTTCTGTTCTGTTCTGTTCTGTTCTGTTCTGTTCTGTTCTGTTCTGTTCTGTTCTGTTCTGTTCTGTTCTGTTCTGTTCTGTTCTGTTCTGTTCTGTTCTGTTCTGTTCTGTTCTGTTCTGTTCTGTTCTGTTCTGTTCTGTTCTGTTCTGTTCTGTTCTGTTCTGTTCTGTTCTGTTCTGTTCTGTTCTGTTCTGTTCTGTTCTGTTCTGTTCTGTTCTGTTCTGTTCTGTTCTGTTCTGTTCTGTTCTGTTCTGTTCTGTTCTGTTCTGTTCTGTTCTGTTCTGTTCTGTTCTGTTCTGTTCTGTTCTGTTCTGTTCTGTTCTGTTCTGTTCTGTTCTGTTCTGTTCTGTTCTGTTCTGTTCTGTTCTGTTCTGTTCTGTTCTGTTCTGTTCTGTTCTGTTCTGTTCTGTTCTGTTCTGTTCTGTTCTGTTCTGTTCTGTTCTGTTCTGTTCTGTTCTGTTCTGTTCTGTTCTGTTCTGTTCTGTTCTGTTCTGTTCTGTTCTGTTCTGTTCTGTTCTGTTCTGTTCTGTTCTGTTCTGTTCTGTTCTGTTCTGTTCTGTTCTGTTCTGTTCTGTTCTGTTCTGTTCTGTTCTGTTCTGTTCTGTTCTGTTCTGTTCTGTTCTGTTCTAGGTTTGAATTTCACTCAGCTGTTAAAATGTTGCCAGGACCGGGACAAACTGTTTCCTGAAAACTGGATGCTCGCAGAAGAAATGATTTGTGAAACATTGGATCACAACTTGGAAATCAAAGACGTACAATTTGTACAATCAAGATTCAGTGAGCTTGCAGATTTTGTGGAAAATAGTCAGTAAGACAGTTTTAGACAAACTTCTGACCAAAGGAACTGGCTGCTATATGTGCATTTTATTCCTGTTCGTCAAATTTCTCAGTTTTATGGTGGTAATTCTGCAATTTTTGTTCTTACAACACTTCCTGGGTCAAAAGTCCTTCTGGTGGGCTGTTCTAATTCCCGCCAACTTCTTGCTTTTTGGCCAGGAGTGGGAGGTGACAGGAGCTTTCCCTAGAGTATGTTTTTGCAATTCATGCATGAAGTTCAGGTATAGTGTAACTGTTTAGGTGACACTGTGCGATTTCACTGTAAGAACGAAGGGAAACCTGCACACCTATACCACTCAATGCGTACTGAAAATGAACACATTCTATGAAAAGATATTCATTCTACTCTGGTTCTGGCTGGCATTTCTGGCTGTTTTCTCTATTCTCAACTTTATTTATTGGCTCTCAATTGTGCTCTCATCTTATTTCAAACGCCAATTTCTCTGCAAGTATCTGCGCTTCACGGGAAAACTTGGCCACAGCCGTTTTGACAAAAGTCAACTGCAGTTTTTCGTCGATGCTCTACAAGCTGATGGCGTCTTGATGTTGAGGCTGATTAACGCAAGAGCTGGAGAATTGTTGAGCTGCCAATTGATCAACCACCTCTGGGACTTGCATAACAACAAATTAACCTGACGGCTTGATAATGGGAAAAATTTTACAATTTGGAAGGATTTTTTTGTATTTTCTGGAAATTTGCAGGATTCTCTCTGAACCGATATGATAGATGGTGTCAATGGCGTATCCAGGATTTCGCGAAGGGGTGTAAAATTTTGAAAGTGCCAGGCAAGAGAATTTCGCAAAAATTGCCTTCAAAAACGTGTTTAAAAAGCATTATGATATGTTTCTAATCATCCAAATATTGTTTTTAGTTTCAATATGTTTTAATATGTTTGTTTCTTTCTAGGTCAATATGATTTAGAAAACATATACAGTACATATTTTACAGGAGGCGTCCCTTAAACTTTGGTACTGTATGCTACATAGTGACTTTTCTGGAGGTATCCAGTGTTTCAGAAAACATGTAACTTAACAACCCAACCCCTCACAGACAGCTGCGTGAACTAAAACTGCAGCAGTGCGAGTTACGAGGTGTTTGCAGTGGCCATTAAAGAGGAAAGCGTTTGATTAGTGTCGATTTTTCGGCTCAAGGCGGTCGCCGCTACTGTGTTTTATTGGTGCCGATATATATGACAAAACACGAAATGTGTGTCAGTGTAATCGATTTCTTTTTAGATTATTGTAAATTCACTTGATTTTATTGTTTCTCGAGGTTCAGATTGCCTAGTTTTTAGCTACATTCAAAAATAAGCTTTGAAAATAAAACAAAGTTTTATGTTTTAATTAAAATATGCACATATTTGAATTTCAGAAACATTTAAACTATATGTGTTATTTATACAGTCAGGGAAATAACAACATATATGGTATCAGTACACATATATGGAAACGGTACCATATCTGGTACCGGTTCACCTTCAAGTGGTACCATATATGGTACCATATATGGTACCCCTTCGATCGAGGCCTCAGGTGGTACCATATATGGTACCGGTACCATATATGGAAACGGTACCATATATGGAACCGGTACCATATATGGTAACAGGTACCATATATGGTACCCCTTCGATCAAATCATAAGGGGTACCATATATGGCACCGGTACCATATATGGTACCCTTTCGATCGAGGCCTCAGGTGGTACCATATATGGTACCGGTACCATATATGGAAACGGAACCATATATGGTACCCATTCGATCGAGGCCTCAGGTGGTACCATATATGGTACCCCTTCGATCGAGGCCTCAGGTGGTACCATATATGGTACCGGTACCATATATGGAAACGGTACCATATATGGAAACGGTACCATATATGGAACCGGTACCATATATGGTACCCTTTCGATTGAGGCCTCAGGTGGTACCATATATGGTACCGGTACCATATATGGAAACGGTACCATATATGGAAACGGTACCATATATGGTACCCTTTCGATCGAGGCCTCAGGTGGTACCATATATGGTACCCCTTCGATCGAGGCCTCAGGTGGTACCATATATGGTACCGGTACCATATATGGAAACGGTACCATATATGGAAACGGTACCATATATGGTACCCTTTCGATCGAGGCCTCAGGCATACATGCAACAGGGGGGTCTGCCCCCCCCCCCGCCGTAGGCCAGACCCCCCCGGCGAGGGACCTCCCTCGAGACCGAGACGATTTTTCCGACCCCCCCTCCGATTTTTCTGGCAAGTAATTTTTGAGCAAATTTTTGCGATTTTTTGCAATTTCAGACACAAAAATTACCAAAATCGCCGGTAAAACAGCACTTTCTAGCTGTATTTCAGCCCAAATTAGCGATTTTTGGCCCAAAAATTGCGATTTTTTTCCATTTTTGAGCGTTTTTTAGTGCCGGACCCGCTTCCCAAAATTTTGGCTCAGACCCCCCCAGGCCGGCGCCCGACCCCCCACTACCCCTCCCCGTTCGGCTGATGATCTGTTACAGGTAGGGCCTGAGGTGGTACCATATGGTACCACCTGAGGCCTCGATCGAAAGGGTACCATATATGGTACCGTTTCCATATATGGTACCGTTTCCATATATGGTACCGGTACCATATATGGTACCACCTGAGGCCTCGATCGAAAGGGTACCATATATGGTACCGGTACCATATATGGTACCGGTACCATATATGGTACCGTTTCCATATATGGTACCGTTTCCATATATGGTACCGGTACCATATATGGTACCGGTACCATATATGGTACCGGTACCATATATGGTACCGTTTCCATATATGGTACCGTTTCCATATATGGTACCGGTACCATATATGGTACCAGTACCATATAAGGAAGTGGTACCATATATGGTACCACTTGAAGGTGTACCGGTACCATATATGGTACCGTTTCCATATATGTGTACTGATACCATATATGTTGTTATTTCCCTGACTGTTATATGTTTCTTTGTTTGTTTGCTCAAGAACATGCATATATGCATAGTCATATTAAGAGCCAGTTTAAGTTACTCGCGACCCATGCCTGAACTAAAATGGACAACTTTGAGGCGAGGTTCTCCGATTTGGCTCAAATTTTGCATGCAGACATATATTGATGTAAGAAACATTACCTGCAATTTTCTGCTTCCGGGAGGCCCCGGTTCCGGAATTAGAAAAATCAGAAAATTTCGGTTTTTCGGCAATAACTCGCTTACTTTTCGTCGTAGCGAGTTGGGAATGGCATTTTTAAAATTCCCGCGTCTCGCCCGATCAGGCTAAGTGATTCAAAATTATTTTTTCGAAAAAAATTTTTTTTCTGTTCCACTGGAGGGCTGATTCCAGGAAACCTAGAGTCCTTACAGGTCTAGAGATGTCCTAAAAATGTAGCGCTATCTTTTCTCAACAACATATAAAAAATGAGCAAAATCGCTTTGGACCCCAAATTGAGAAAATTGAGCTTGAAAGTTGAAAATCAAGGTCCCAGAACGAAAAATACTGTATGCGCTGCATAGTTTGGGCAGCTGTATCTCGGGCACCATTAGACGGATTGAAACCAGGTTACCTGCAATAGAGCCGCCTTTTTGTGCTATTTTCAATGGTTTTTATTTATGCTTAATACATAACGTTTTTGGCGGGAAATTCAAATTTTACTATTTTTCTTGCTGACAACATTGATTCTGTGTGGTCTCTGAAATTGTATGTGAATGTTTATGTTTCTTAAAGACTGCATCTTTGATTGTATCTAGCTATATGGTATTAACTGGTACTCCACTTGCCATAAAAACACACTCAAGTCATTTCCCACTCCTGTGACCTGTTGGCAAATGATTGTCAGGGATTGTTGGCCCTAAATAGCAGACAGAATGCTGTCATAATAGCATTCCGAGGTGGTACACTAACCAAAAAAGCCGTTTTCCAACTACACCAACACTCATTGGTGGAAAAGTCAATAAAGTAGTGTGGGATGCCCTGCATCCGATCTGGCAACCACTGAAGCAAATTGTTTATGAAGTTTCCATTCAGTTTCCGCTGCATAGCAATATATTGACTGGGCATTAATGGGGTGGTGCACTGGCTATGCTTTCTAGTGTTGACTTAGCGCATTCTATACCAACACTGAAGGAAAAAAATGAGCTGTACACACATGGTCAGCCAAGGCTTGAAAATTTCAAATTTGCTCAAAATCTATTTAACCAAATTTTTGAAGATCATAACTGCACTAGAAGTCGCAAGTTACAGAGGCAACAAAGGTATTATACTTAGCTTTTATGTTCTACATTTGAGAATGGATCACTTACACTGCCGATAAACAATTCAAACTAGAACTATCAACATTCTATAAAATTGATAACTGAGCCCTAACCCATTTCCAGTGCCAATGGTGATCGATGTGTAAGAAGCGTTAGTGTAAATGGAAATGTAAGTTTCAGCAGACTATTGCACTGCGCCACTTTTCAGATGAGCTGGACAGAATCCGACGCCGACAGTACGGAGGCAGAGGTGGAGCTGCTGGTGGTTGAATTGCAGTTTTGCCGGGTTGTTAATGACAAACCAGGCAGAAAGACGTTGAAAGGCCGGGCTGTTAAGAAGAACAACCAGGCGAAGAAGCGTTGAATGGCCGGGCTGTTAATCACAACCAGGCAGAAGGTAAGTGAGTCGTAGGTGGCACCGGGCTGTTAACACGGTGCGTGAAAGAATAACGAATTAGTTATAGACAGGCCGGATTACAAGTCACGGCAAGAAAAGAAGAAAAGGATCAGTGGCGTCCACTGTGGGAAGTCACCAACTGATGAAAGAATAGCTCAGCGGCATCCACTATGGGAGGTTACCAGCTGATAAAAGACACTTGGCCAAACCAAGGAGAATGCCGGAAGAACGTCGGCAATTATGAGCAAAAGAAATGATTGTGTAGCGAGCGAGAAAATAGTAAAAGGTCGGTCTTACGCACTAGCTGAACGCTGGTGGATTGGCGAACACCAGAATTACGCATAACAGCCACTGGGATTACATCACCTTTTATCAACACCGATACGGCAGAAGGCACCCGACCAGTCGCTAACCTCACACACTAGACAATCTTCCATCAGAGCATTCGAATTCAAATTACTGACGGCCGCCATACAACCGCCCACTTTGAATGGCTCAAACGGTGGTCCTAACACGATAACGCAGTTAACAACAAAGAAGAGTTAAAACGGGCGCCGAAATAATACACGTGTACACAGTACACAAATAGAGAAAGAAACAGATAATGTCAGGTGAAGAGTCACGGGTGGCGTTTCTGTGCATTGCCCCCTCCTTAGCTGTGAGCTCCCGCGAACCCAATCTCACGCACACGCTCGCCGGCGGATCTTGGCAGCGGCTTGGTGGGGAAGGCATATGGGCAGACAAGCAGGCTGTGGCACAACAGTGTTGACCCCGGTCTGTTCGTAGTGAGACAGAGTGACCTGGTCCTGGGTCAACAAAGGCGGTAGATTGAGCGCGTGTAATGTACCGGCAGCCAAAGCGTGGGGACAGATTTTGTTGTAGTTGGGCAGGATACTTGAGACAAGACACCAGCTGGGGGCCTTGAGAAACACTCCCTCTTCATTGACCCATGACGGCGTTTGTTTGGAAGTGGCGCAGATGAGGTGTAGGTGTAGGGCAAGGTGTAGGAAATTGACGTCCCGATTGGCCGCTACTGGCATTGACATGGCTTGAATGAGAGACACAAACCGTCTGATCGGGTCATTGAAGTTGAGGTCCGGGTTGTTAGGCACCCGAATTGTCTCCACAATTTCTGCGTCTTCCAGTGTGAGCACTTGTGGTACCACTGTCCAGAACTTAAGGAGCACCTTTATCGGGTACGGCCATAAAAAGTCATAGCGTTGCAGACCAGATGGAAACAGATTTGGTCTCGGAATGAACGGTCGAGGAGGCGGTCGTGTTATAAGGTAAACATCGACCACTTTGTTGTTGTCGGCACGAGTAGGCAGCCCTCCGTACATGTACTCCAGCATAGTGTAGGGTTGGCAGCGCAGTTGAAGAAAGAACGGCACTGGCTGCACAGGCGGTACGTACTGGTTGTCGGAACGTACTGACGTGAGTTCTGCATCGGCACGTTGCACAAGTTGGTTGAATTGCACCACTGACTGTACAGGCGGAGGTGCCGGTACGTTAATAGGGTGATCCACTTCCATCATTTGCACTTCAGGCTGGAAGGTGGCAACTGAATCCACTGATGGAGAAGCAGGCGGCATGTTAAATACCGCGTTGAGCTGTTGCTGTGCTTCAGCATCCAGGTTGGCTTTTTGCATACAGCTCTGAAGAATAGGTTGCAATTGAACAATTGGAATACCTGTTGGTTGGGCCTGGCCACCAACTAGTTGAATAGGTGGTACGTCCTGTCCCGGAATAGGTGGTGCTGGTTGCATCATCACGTCCTGAGCCGGTGGTGGACTGGGAGCGTCATAAAGTGGTTCTCCTCGCTGAGGTGAAATGTCTCCTTCCAGTCCCACTTTCTCGGTCGCTGGCATCTCTCGATTAGTTGTAGTGGGGCCGGTTTGTACCAGTGGTTGGTCCGGCGGTCGCCCAGTATGAGAGAAAAAGTTGTCAACTGACACGGTTTGCGGACTGCTCTTCAAAACCGGGTCAGTTAAGTGGGTAGTCTTGTCCACACAACAGCTGTACAGGGACGGCTTGGCTTTCACTTCATACTGACCGATTTCGAATTTGACACGTCCTTGCAGGTCATGGAGAGTGGCGATGGGATGAATGGCGCCGGGCTGAATAACCGTGTCTATTCTAGCCAGGCAACGATCAGGCAGTTCCTGCAGTCCCGCAGCACTCAGTTGTACTGGTAGATTCGCCACGTGCTCCTTTGCCTGTCTGGCCATCTGGTTTAACTGGTCGGCATGTACAGACAATTGGTGCGTCTGGTCGGCCACAATCTGCGATACCGATCTTACCACCGACACATCGTCCACTTCTGCACTCCTGCGAGGCAGAATCTTAACCGTTCTGGGAATGGAGCCATTATGGATGGCGTTTGTGACCGACTTTTGCATCTCCGGCTGCTGAGGCTGCTCCATAAACCGGGTTGTTTTAGCAACCAGGTTTGTGACCGATTTTTGCGTCTCGGGCTGCTGAGGCTGCTCCACCTCCTGATCTCCAAATTCCTGTTGGACCAATTGTATCCGCTGATAGTGTTCTTGCAGTGTAGACAACTCTCCGCTCAAATCCGCAATCCAGGTGGCCACTACTGTCAGCGCTGAGTGCCACTGGTGCACTGTACGAGTACGGTCCACTAGAGCGTCTGCCCGTTCCTGTCTGGTAGTCACAGAAACTACTTTTGGCTTGAGACGTAACGGCGGCGTCACGCCCAGTTCCTCTGCCATTTTGCAATGACAGTTGTAGTTCAGACCGGTTTGTTCATCAACCAAACCAATCAATTTCTGAACGTCACTGGTGGCATTTTTCCATTGTTCTCTGTAGCCAGCCAACAATCGTTCTCTTTCGGCGGCCTGTTGTTTTTCCTTGGCCGCAACATTAGCGTCAGCTTCTTTTTGTAGCACGGAGCGGCTGTAGACTTGGCGGTGTTCTTTAGATCGCACCACATTAAAACCGTTTTGCGTCAGTTGATCCTCGCCAATAGACACGCCATTGTTTTGAGAAGCCACGTTTTCCGGCTCTGTTAGAGTGGCCGGTTTAGAACAGTAGGCCGCCAACGGTTCTGTAGATTTTTCGGTAGCACAACTGACACTGGCAGTGATCGAATTTGGCGGCAATTTAGCAGACATGTTAGCCACCAACATCGCATCCGGCTTCTCGCAAACCACAGGATTCACAAGTGGCGGTTTGCATTTAATCAATGGAAAACTGGCCGGTGCCTCATCTGATGTCTCTGTTGGTTCTGGCGAAACATTGTCAGGTAGTGGCAGAATAGCATCTGCTTTCTCCTTTGACTCACGTTGACATGGCGGTAAAGTGATCTGGACCGCCCGATTTATAGAGTTTACCAGTTCAGTTGGTTTGAGCAGACAAGTATCACCCAACTGTTGTTGAATTGAAATTGCTTCTGGAAAGGTCAAGTCGTAATCGTCTGACCACTCTGTAGACCACAGTCCGTATTTGCGGTGATTGTTAATCAACGCCTCATACTGATCGTCAGACAACTTGTCGTTGGTGATTTCCGGCTCAGTCGGCATGGCCGGTGTTTGTTCTTTGAGCATTTCCGCCATTTCTTCTTTTAGGAGTTCTGCTACCATTTGTATAAAAGAGCTATCCTCCAGCAGGTAAGAAAGTGGTGCTTTGTCTTGGTCAGCGGTCACTACGGCCTGTCGCTGAGTTGCAGACAAGCTTTCATCAAGGTTCAATTGGCGCTGCGGCGCTCGCGTTGCTGGACCGAAAGCATCGGTCAGTTCACTGCTTTCTACGATTTTTACTTGCAGCTTGGACATCTCTTCCGTATTGACGGCGTCATTGTCAGAGAACTCGAACTGGTCTTCGTCAGCTGCTAGTTGGTCCATAGACACGGAAGATGGCCGAACTTGAGACTTTTTCTGTCGGCGCTGCTGTTTACGACTTAGCGGCTGCGGTGATTGACCACCTTTCTTGCCTTTAGCGCTGTCAGCATTGGCAGACGACAGAGATTCTTCTACTTCAGGCGCTTTCTTCACGGTCTGTTCAGACGATTGACTAGACATCTGCTGGTATAGACCGCTCTTGTTTCTCTTACTGCGATTCGTCATCTCGGTTCGGAACCTCCAATTTGCACTGCGCCACTTTTCAGATGAGCTGGACAGAATCCGACGCCGACAGTACGGAGGCAGAGGTGGAGCTGCTGGTGGTTGAATTGCAGTTTTGCCGGGTTGTTAATGACAAACCAGGCAGAAAGACGTTGAAAGGCCGGGCTGTTAAGAAGAACAACCAGGCGAAGAAGCGTTGAATGGCCGGGCTGTTAATCACAACCAGGCAGAAGGTAAGTGAGTCGTAGGTGGCACCGGGCTGTTAACACGGTGCGTGAAAGAATAACGAATTAGTTATAGACAGGCCGGATTACAAGTCACGGCAAGAAAAGAAGAAAAGGATCAGTGGCGTCCACTGTGGGAAGTCACCAACTGATGAAAGAATAGCTCAGCGGCATCCACTATGGGAGGTTACCAGCTGATAAAAGACACTTGGCCAAACCAAGGAGAATGCCGGAAGAACGTCGGCAATTATGAGCAAAAGAAATGATTGTGTAGCGAGCGAGAAAATAGTAAAAGGTCGGTCTTACGCACTAGCTGAACGCTGGTGGATTGGCGAACACCAGAATTACGCATAACAGCCACTGGGATTACATCACCTTTTATCAACACCGATACGGCAGAAGGCACCCGACCAGTCGCTAACCTCACACACTAGACAATCTTCCATCAGAGCATTCGAATTCAAATTACTGACGGCCGCCATACAACCGCCCACTTTGAATGGCTCAAACGGTGGTCCTAACACGATAACGCAGTTAACAACAAAGAAGAGTTAAAACGGGCGCCGAAATAATACACGTGTACACAGTACACAAATAGAGAAAGAAACAGATAATGTCAGGTGAAGAGTCACGGGTGGCGTTTCTGTGCACTATCAATGTTATTTTGGCCGAAATGTGCCAGATTTTTGCTGGGGAAAGATAAGAAACAATTTTACAATAAACACAAGTTGTGTCAATTGTCTTCATGGGTCTTTGTGTGGCACAAGGAACTGCATCTGGATCATTCAGAACCAGGAGTGTCGTTCGCTAGAAGCTGTCACTGAAGCTGTTCTAGAGAAATCAATAAAAAGCATAACCAGTTGCCCAATGGAGACATACAGTATTTACAACCAGATCAGAAAAAGTACAAGAGTAAAACATACAGTGCCATTTAACGAATAAAAACCTGAAACCTGGGGTTTTTCAGAGACGCTACCAGTATTGAGTGCACACCACAAGGAGGCTGCACAACTACAAGTAAGAATTGGGGACTTTCTCCATGCTGGTGGAAAGTTCCCAGCATTTACGATCGAACTGCTGTTCAATCCATTAAATGCGCCCGACCAAGTAACAGTATACCACATCAGCTTGACACATGGATGCGGTATTGGTCGGTTATGTGTCCCGTTAATCGGCCGGCCGGCTCGCGGCCGCCGGTCAGCGAGAGGCGGCTATTCTTAATTGACTTTGCGTTGGCCGCTTGCACGCGCGCACATTGGCGGTATGACATGGCATCAAAGGTAAACGCCAAAGGCAAGGTGACATTAATAAAGAATCCTCTGCTTATTGCAGCTAATTGCCTAATCGTTTTTTTTCGGGGCAGGTCGTTTCGGATTCTTGCAGCAAGATCGTTTTCGGTGAACCGCTTTAAAGGGCAGGAACTTTCAGATGTTGTCAGTTGAACAGCTAAGTCATCTCTTGAACGCCGACTCTGTTGTTTCGGCCGAGATACTTAGAACCACTAAACTGTACCTGCTGTTTCGGCCAAGGTGTTGTTCAGCATGGTCAGGCCCACCCAACAAATGATGAACCCGACGTGGTCGACTTTGTCCTCAATGTGGCCGATAAGAGTTCCATTCTCAGGTACGTAAAGGACCTCGGCTTGCTGCCAAAACCAATGCAACAGCAAGGAGCGGGCGAAAAAAGGAAAGGACAAGCAGTCAAGTATGCGGTGGTCGGAGAATGCTGGAAGCCAAACTGTGCGGGACAGGTTGTCATTCAACCCAAGCGGCTTCGAAGTCGGACAGTGTCCCACAGCTACCGCTGCCGCAGGTGCGACTCAAGGCACAGTACGAAAAATGGTACTCTGCAACAATTACAGCAGCCAACGCTGTCCTTTATTATGGTAGAGGTCATACATGGGCCGAAAAAATCCGGAGGGGGGTACGGGGGTCTGGAGACCTCGGGGGGGGGGGGGTCCCCCTCCGAAAAAAGGCCAAAGAACGCCTATTTTGCCTTAAATAAGCGAAAATTTCCTCCCTCCGGGGGGTATGGCCGGCCGAGGGGGAGGGGTATACCCCTCTTACCCCCCCGCCCATGTATGGTAGAGGTCCTGGGTCGTATGTTCTCAGCCAATGTGCGCGCGTGCAAGCGGCCCACGCAAAGTCAATTAAGAATAGCCGCCTCTCGCTGACCGGCGGCCGCGAGCCGGCCGATTAACGGGACACATAACCGACCAATACCCATGGAGGCCAAGAAATCGTGTATCGGTTTTTGCACAGATGCTGCCTGCGTTCAAAGAAGTAAATACTCTGTACCTTTTCAAAAAACACAAAACAATGTAAGCATGAATTTCAGGTACATGGACTCCGAATTTTCCCTATAGCAGGTAAAGGAACAGATGCTGTTTACATAGAGGAAATCGAACTTCTACCGGCAAATCTAAATAATACAATCACATTTCACATTCATGAATGGTTTGGATTTTGGAGCACAAACCCAGAAATCTGCATACGTGAATGGCATGGCATAGGACCTAAGAAGCAAGGTTTCTACAGTACATTCTGGGTAAGGAAGCAGCTCAACTCATTTCCAAAATCTTCAGAAAATCTGTTTTTGATCAGTTTTCTGACAAGTGCTATTCCACAAAGTGGAACTAATCTAGTGGGGCAGAAACTGTACATCAGTTTACGAGGTGTAGCAGGCAGAACAAACGCTGTGCAGCTGCCCAGCAATCCCATCCGCACAGGCATAAACATCACTTATGCACTTTGGGCAAAAGATGTTGGTGAAGTTACTTCAGTTCAAGTCTTTGTTGATGGTCAGAATGTTCGTTATCCACACAGTGTGTATGATACCTGGTAAGTCGTTTTGATCATAACTAAAACACAATCAGCATTACTTGAAGCCAGACATGGGTAAGGAGCGGCTGATGGCGGTTGACCCCCATCAGGAATTTTTTGCAAGAATTTTGTATGGAAAATTATGATAAAAAATATGTCTAGAATAGGTGTAAATGAGCTCAGAATAGCTTATTTTAACCTATTTTAACGAAAAACAGGCCAAAACCATGATTTTATGTTATGCAAAAATCGGACTGTTTGGCTTACCGTCCCCTCAGGCGCTCCTGCCCACATCAGAAATTAAAAATTCCACCCCACCATGAGCCGAAATGCTAGCCCATGTGTGCTTGAAGCCTAGAACACAAATTTCTTATTTAGGGTTGTTTCACGCGTTTCTGTTGGTGTACTGCCTGTGCGCAGATTTTATACACTCAACATACCAACACAGCAGCAAAGTCTGAATCAAAGCCATTTCTTCCACACATGGCGTTTTCAGCAATGATGATACGAATGTAACCTACCTGGTCTGGTATATTGTTGAATATGTTTTTATGGCAAATAGAGTACCAGTTAATACCATATAGTTAGATACAATCACAGATGCAGTCTTTAAGAAACATAAACATTCACATACAATTTCAGAGACCACACACAATCAATGTTGTCATCAAGAAAAATAGTAAAATTTAAATTTCCCGCCAAAAACGTTATGTATTAAGCATAGATAAGAACCGTTGAAAAGAGCACAAAAAGGCGGCTGTATTGCCGGGAACCTGGCTTCAATCGGTCTAATGGTGCCGGAGATACAGCTGCCCAAACTATGCAGCGCATATCGTATTTTTCGTTCCGGGACCTTGATTTTCAACTTTCAAGCTCAATTTTCTCAATTTGGGGTCCAAAGCGATTTTGCTCATTTTTTTATATGTTGTAGAGAAAAGATAGCGCTACATTTTTAGGACATCTCTAGACCTGTAAGGACTCTAGGTTTCCTGGAATCAGCCCTCCAGTGGAACAGAAAAAAAATTTTTTTCGAAAAAATAATTTTGAATCACTTAGCCTGATCGGGCGAGACGCGGGAATTTTAAAAATGCCATTCCCAACTCGCTAAGACGAAAAGTAAGCGAGTTATTGCCGAAAAACCGAAATTTTCTGATTTTTCTAATTCCGGAACCGGGGCCTCCCGGAAGCTGAGAATTGCAGGTAATGTTTCTTACATCAATATATGTGTGCATGCAAAATTTGGGCCAAATCGGAGAACCTCGCCTCAAAGTTGTCCGCCACGGGTCGTCAGTAACTTAAACTGGCTCTTAATACTGTATGTTTTCAAAATTTCAATATTTTCCCACTGTAATTCACAGTCGGTCTCAAACTTTCGTTCTAAACTGGCCAAATTGAATCTATCAAAGTTTCTGTGTGGGACGGCTTTCGAGCCGGCCAATCGGCCCAGCCCGCCTACTGCTTAGAAGTACATAATGTACGGTATTCTGTGCTGCTGAATAAACTTTCTTCTTCTTCTTCTTCTTCTGTAAGTCGGTCTGAGGCCGCCTAATAAAAAAGTTATTCGCAAAAAAACCGCCAGGGGCCTGTTTCACCAATTTAGCAACGGTTACAAATCGTCTCAAATACTTACGCATAGTGTTCCGACGATTTAAAAATTCGTGATATTCGATATCGATATGCCAAAGAGCTGTCCGAAAGGACAGTGGAACTGAAAAACAAACAAACAAACAGTTAGGATCTGACTATACCATCGATTTCTGATCTGAGTTGTCCAGGAAAAACTGCTTTTTTACATTTCCAGAGATAAATAAGCTTAGTGTCAGTTTTGTTTTTCCTTGCTTTTCCGCACAAAAAATATCGAAAATATCGATGCAAAATATCGCGATATCGATATCGATATTGGAAAAAGGGTCGATATGTATATCGACTTTTCGATATCAAATATCGATATCGTCGGAACCCTACTTACATACACACCACACGCAAGTTACAGACATGCACGGGCCGGATTCTCCAGGGCCCCGGCCGGGTCTTAGCCAATCCGGCTCATAACAGGTCTCTAACTTGCATGTGAATTTGTATTTCAGACGATTTGTCATCGTTTGTAAATTGGTGAAGGAGGCCCCAGGTGGCTTATTTTTTGAACAGATTGCGTATAAATCTCCCAATTGATAATTGGGTGCCTGCTCTAACAGAAGTCGTTAAAAATGGACTCGCAAAAGGTAGCCGACAGACGTTCTACGGTTTGGCGTCTTCCAACGAACCAGTTGTTTCAGCGGCAAATTCAAACGGTTCAGGTGTTGGGCGAGCACATGTGTTCTCGCCAAAGTGGATTAAGCAGGGCTTTGAGCGATTGGCATACGGTCGAGAAGGCGAGGCAAAAAGGGGAGAGTTGAAAATGTTCAGCTTACTCTAGTCCAGTGGGGCCAGTGTTTGCTTTAGTCGGCCAGCGACAGACAGCCCGGGCAGCGGTGTCTTTGTTTATCGAGACTGCCAGTTTAACTAATTTGTTCGGAGCGAAAATTAATTTTCTGTTTCGACGCCAGGCACCCCAGGGCTGCCGCTAACCCACTCCACCGCCAGAACCGACGCAGCCAAATTTAGTCGCTCCGCCACCCTGACCTGCCACCACTGAGCCGCTCTAATCCGTCTTCTCTGTCACTGCTGCTTCTTTTCTCTGTCGGACCTTCCAATCCCTACACCTGATCATCATCTTGTCACACCCCTCGTTACCTCAACATTCGATTCACAGCAGTTACTACGTATACAGACTCTCTGAATTAATTTTCCGGTTTGCCACTGTCCCGTTGCTTTCCCGAAAAAATGTTGGCTTTATGTTCTGATCTGAAAGATTCTACGAAACTCGCCTTCAGAGAAAACTGTTGACCAGACCTTTATAAAGTAAGTATTTTGATCACATTGTTCAGGTAAACATGGGCAATTTGCATTTTGAATGCCATGAGTTTACTGAGGGGCTACTTCTGTAAAAATTTAAATTTGGTGCTGGTTTTATGACTCGAAACTAAGAGTCAGAGTGGTCCACGGAAGTTCCAATTTTTCAGGTAGTTAAACAGTCAGGGAAATAACAACATATATGGTATCAGTACACATATATGGAAACGGTACCATATATGGTACCGGTACACCTTCAAGTGGTACCATATATACCACTTCCTTTATATGGTATTGGTACCATATATGTGTACTGGTACCATATATGTTGTTATTTGCCTGACTATTAAAAGAGGAGGGCTTTGAATCTTGCAGGAATGATTGGTTCTGCCATTAAGTATAGTACGACTGGGCAGCCCTGCAGTTCAAGGAACACCAAAATTGGGGAATTTCATTGTAAAAATCTGTAAAATGACGATTGAAACTTGAAACTTGAAACATTCCTGCACACGATTTAGAAAAGCTAGTCACATGAAGAACACGAATTTAGATCATGACGTGTGAGGATAAAACAATATGTGAGGACTGTAAGAGTGGTGAACAAGACTAGCACAAAGACTTGTCATAGAATTCTCTTGTCATAGATTCTGAAAACATGGTGGAAAAGGCATTTATAGAGTGCAACTGAGTTAGAGACAGTTGATTCATTTGTCAAACTTCCTGCTAATCTGTCCTGATTACAACTGATTCAGTGCGTTGTTTCTGTAAAGTGCATATTACGTAGAAAAGGCGAAAAACTAATTAATTAATTTTAGATAAGAAGAAAGAAAACTAATTGCTGATGTGCCAGTAGGCAACCGGCCACTATAAGTAATTTTCGCATAAATTCTGTTAGTAGATTGGCGCAAAACGGGGTTTGCTAATTCTAAGACATCAAACCAAACAGGGTATTGGGAGCGCAAAAACCCCATTGCCGTTACCCAACACAAAACACCGGCTGGCGTTTTAGAGCTGTTGATAACACGTAGCATTCTAAAATTTCCAGCCGATGCAGAAACTTGGCCCAAAAGTTAGTGTGAGAGAAATGCATATAGGTGCTGCCGTTTTAGATTGAAGTGGTGCCGTGTGGCATCGGTTGTATGGTTAATTAAGAGTCGTATGAGTGGTGCCCGGTAAAGGTAAGAGGGAGATAGAGAGAGAGCAGGCAGGCGTCAGCGGCAGCTAAATTAGTCTGAGCCGGCGCTGTTTTCCGGCGGCTGCCTCGAGCCGTTAATTGTTGCTAATGTACGGTTGCTAGCAAATGGCCGTCAATTAAATCTCCGACGTTCCAGTGTGTCCCTCTGCGCCGCTGAGAAACGGCGCAAAGCCGATTTGGAATTCCCGTAGGCTGCCCAGCCATAAGTCGACTGTGTCTTTGTGTGCAAGGCTCCTCCTCCTCCTCCTCCTCCATGAGGCACTCCCGCAGTCAGATGAACAAAGTAAAAGATACTCTCTTTTTCTGCTATTATGTCCAATCACTCTCCCAATCTTTAAACTTTTTGCTGTTATCGTAGAAGAACTTTGGGTTTTTGGATGCAATTTGTTCTGGAACCGATACTTTTCTCTTATTCACAATCAGTTTATATCTTTATCTGAGTTTTCAAATAATTTTGGAAAATCAAAAAAGGGTAGTCGGAAAGTTGATTAATTTATCAAAAGAGTTACTAATTCAGTGGCGTATCCAGGGTAGGGTTTTGCAAAGGGAGTATAAAATCTTGAAAATGCAGGGTTGGGCCTCTGCCCAACCTGGGCAAGACAATTTAGCAAAATTAGCTTTCAGAAACGCGTTTAAAGGGCACTCTGAACTTAAGATTTACACAAATTACAAGTTTTAGTGCTCTGGCTGGGCTTCTGCCCGACCAGAGCAAGAAGATTTTGAAAATTTAGTTTTAAGCACGGATTTAAAGGGCATTTTGAGCATAAAATAGACCGTTTTAGTGCTCAATTCAAAAGATTCTCTTATTCTTAACAGACTTTCTCTTCTTACCTCCACGCAAAGAGTACCACCCAGCACCTCCTTGAAACGCCACTGTACCTAGTAAGTAGCCCTTTTAAAATTCAGAGCAACGTTGCCCTTCCTTTGCTACTAAAGCAAACACTCAAGTATTCAATTGCTTTTAAAACTGATAGGATAATAACTGTACGCACCAAAGCTTTGCCAGCAGCACATACCAACTACTGACTCAAGCCGCGCAATAACAGTATTACAAGTTTTACTTCAAAGCGATGCCAAATATGGTACCGGTGCCATTTATGGAGACGCTATGGTCTATGGTACTCTATTAAACAGATAATGCCATTAAATCCATGTACAACAGTGTAGATAAAAAATTTCCAATCGTTCTTTTTACCTTCACTCAAATGTTTCGTTATCGGTCAATTCTTTATCGATTTGGCTCAAATTTTCAGCAAAAATTAACATGACAACCGGCTAGAAATTATGCAAGATTGGTGCGAAAAATTGCTACTTGCTGGTTAAATGAATGACCCAAAAGCTAAGACTCAGGGTGGTCCACGGAAACTGTAATTTTCAGGTGATTCAAAGAGTCCGGCTTTGAAACTAATTAGCAGAAATGATTGGTGTTGCCATTGGGCATAAGATACTAAGCGGGCAGCCCTCTAACTCAAAGGGCACTAAAATTGGGAATTTCAAAAACATGACTAAATGTGACTTTTCTTCGTGAAGCTAGTAAAGCGATGTGTCTGATGATTCTTGATTTCTGAAAAACACCTTGACGAAGGTTTGATTCCAGAAGTTGCGGATTTCCTAACTACGGAATTTTCGACCATGTTTTTTGAAATTCCTTAATTTTAGTGCGCTCTTTGAGCTACAGTACTCAGCTCAGCTCAGCTTAGCTCAGTGTGTTATGCCCAATGGCAACACCAATCATTCTGCAAGCTTGAAAGCCGTACTCTTTGAATTACCTGAAAGATTAGAATTTCCCTGGATCATCCTGATTCTTAGTTTCTGGGTCATAAAAATAGCACCAGTTAGAATTTTCGCACCAAACTTGCGATAAAGAACTGACCGTGAACGAAACATTTGAGTGAAGGTAAATAGAGACGGGACATTTTCTTATCTATACTGTATGTATGCTACCCATGTAGATTGAATGACCATCTGAACTGAAGACCGGTCGAAGGTAGCACTTGAGGTTTGACCATATTTGGTATGGGAACCATCTGTGTCGTCATTTCCCTAACTGTAAGGAGTTCCGGTCGAGTGCTGCAGTATTACGTACTATGGGACTGTGCCAACTCAATCAGATAACCTAATGGTGGCTTTTTGCAGGAAAAGAACAGATCGATGGGGAATCTGTGGTCGGGCGAGTGTGGTGAGAAGCCGGATGAGAAACGGTCTGAAACGGACGTGGCCCCGACCCGCAAACGGTCACTGCTTAACGGTCGTCTGATGCGGGGTCGTTCGAGAACCACTTCCTTGTCAACACCAGCAGTGAATGTGGGGCAGGACCCCCCGAGTTGGTTGGAGGGGCACCCAGGGAACGACCCCCTGGCCGAGCTGGACATACTGGCCGAACTGCCCAAAGGTCAGTCTCACGTAGGTACGTCGCTTCGCGCATGCTTTATCCATATTTCTTTGGAATGGCTTGTCTACCTGTCTTCCCTCTGCGCCCTTCTGTGTCTCTTCTTCTGTCTGTAAAGTGCCACGCTGACGGCTTCCATAAATTTACTCTTTACAGCAGAATCATACATGTAACAAACAGGTCCCGGCCGACCCGGGGAAGGAGGAGTTTTTCCCTCAGGTGGGACTCGAAGTGGGTTTCGGCCAGTAGGGAGTCTAAAATTTCAAAAAGCTTCAGAACGCCTGGAAATGCGTTTTTAGCACGCTTTTCTCAGTAACGAGGCTAAAAATCGCTATTTTAAGAGCCGGTTTATATAAGAGTCGACTCTTCCCGGACAAATTTCTACTTTTTGTCTCCGATTTGGCTGAAATTTCATATTTTGGTTTAATTTGACCTAAAAAGACATTTTATCACCTTCCCGGCCATTTTTGAGAGGGTCACTTTTTCGACCCTCTCACAGATTTCGAGTCATAACTCGGGACCAAATGATCGTAGGAACTTGCAAATTGCATATTTAGAATCAGAAAACAATTCTCTTTCAAACGATGCCCTACTCGACTGCATTTCAGAGAAAAAATTTTTTTCGAATCCTTTCCGGACCCGATTTGACCACCGCACCGTCAATAGTTCAACTGTTTTATTTCATGGAAATGTAGCGCTATGTTTTTGCTTTCGATTAAAGAAAAAAAATCGAAAAAAAATGTACACCAAATCGAGTTTTTGGGCCTTGAAAGTTGAAAATCAAAAAAATTTTCCTTATAATGGGTTGCACACTGTAAACAACACAACTTGGTCAGTTTTGAATCGAATTCGAAGATCGTTGGCACACATATTGTACTGTTCATCTTGCACATAGCGCACAAACCTGGTCCTGGTTGCCGCTGTTTAACACGAGTTTTATGCTTATTGTGTTTATTATTTTCAGTTTCACAAACAATTTCTCGGTTTCATTTCATGTTTCCCATGATGAGCGTCCGAATTGTCTTTTTGAAAGGAATTAGAGCTGGAAATCGGGCCGGCCCAACCCAAGCAATGCCTAAGCTAAGGATAGTTGGAAACTTTTGCATTGAATAAAAATGTATTTACAAGAAGTGAGCATCAATTAGCATTGTGCATTATAACGAATATTTACAGAGACTGCTTAGACTCTGTTACTCTCTTGTTATTTGTTTTCTCCTTAATTGCAATTGCCATGCAAGATTTGCGTAGGTGTTCACGTGAACAGACCAAAATAAACATTATTGATCCTGGCCGCTGTGGGATAATTTGCGCAACGTCAAAAAATGAGCTTTTTTCTAATTGCGATGAAAATTAGATGACTTCAGAATTCTATGTTTCCCCCTCTATTTTGTGAAATTTTCAAAAAACGCCATTTTTCACGATTTTTCGATGCTTTGACCAGCCACATCTCCAGATCGGTTTGGCCTAGACACGTCATGAAAGCATCATTGGAGTCGCCAAGGACTCAAGAATCGAATTCTATAGTCACCTAATTTTCATCGCAATTAGGAAAAAAGCTCATTTTTTTATGTTGCCCAAATTAGTGTTCAGAGCAAACATAGCGCAGATTAGGATTTACCTGAGGCCGGAGCTCGACATTGTCTACAATTTTGGTTATAAGGCTCAAGTCGCCCCGAGGTCTCCAAAAAAGTTATTTGCAAAAAATCGCCAGGTCCCATATTTTTTGAACAAACTATAGCTTGCATATGTACATACGTCAATAGTTGAGTCGAGCTCGAGATGACGAGTTTTACAGTCACCATCCCACAGCGGCCAGGATCAATAATGTTTATTTTAGTCTGTTCACATGCACACTTACGCAAATCTTGCATGGCATTGCTGAAGGAGAAAACAAATAACAAGAGAGTAACAGAGTCTAAGCAGTCTGTAAATATTCGTTATAATGCACAATGCTAATTGATGCTTATTTCTTGTAAGTACCAAGTAAGCAGAATGTTTATTCAATGCAAAAGTGTCCAACTATCCATCACTTAGGCATTGCTTGGGTTGGGCCGGCCCGATTTCCATCTCTAATTCCTTTCAAAAAGACAATTCAGACGCCCATCATGGGAAACATCAAATGAAACCGAGAAATTTTTTTTCAGGAAACATACTTTATATCACCACAGAAATACCATAAATAATAGCTCAGAGACACTGTACCATGAAAGCAGGACCATTTTAAAGACATCTTTCCTTACAATCAGCGACTACGTCCAAACTTTGTTATTTTTATTTTATTTTTTTCCTCTCATATCAAAATCATCGAGCAAAGGGTATCGCGTCGATAGGTCCCAAACGGCAATAGGTCCCCTGCGTCGATAGGTCCCAAGCCCCGTCGACAGGTCCCAAACGACAATAGGTCCCCTGCGTCGATAGGTCCCCGGTCCCGTCAATAGGTCCCAAACGTCAACAGGTCCCGAACGACTGCAGCCGACTGCGTCAACAGGTCCCAAGCTCCGTCAATAGGTCCCAAACGACTACAGCCGACCTGCGTCAACATTTCCCGAGCAATTAAGCAACTTAAAACGAAGTTTTGCGCCCTCCCTCATTATGCTTTTGCTGCCCTCGCTTTCACAGACTGGGTGAAATCTGCAGGCAGCATTATGAACACGTTTACATACGCTCGATATGCCAGTTGTTTAAAACCAAAAGGATATTTCCAAAATAAATGAAATATTTTGATTCAGCATGGCCAAAAATCCCTTGGTGCTAAGTGATTTTATTGGATTATAATTTTTTTCATCAATATTTCGCTTTTTAATGATTTTTGCCGATTTGGTTAAGAATAAATGCCTTTACAGTCTTGTAGCTGCCGGACGGACTCGTACATACCGGCAGTCGATGAATGGTTCGGTAGCCCAGAAAATGAGCTTTGCTTAGTGCAGTTACTAAACTTTTAGCTTTAATAGTATAGCAATTACAGACTGAAATGTGCTTGTCTAAAAATCCGTTCACTACTAAATTTAAACTAAGGTAATATCTGGTTTTGTCAGGCTCAAACGGCTACTGGTCCCAAGCCACTAAGCAAATTAAAGGCGATAAAGCGCCATCCCTCTTCTGTTTTAAAGTGCGTGTCTCCAGCCAAGGCTTTATAGCATAGTAATAAAAATTCCTCTTTTGTATGCGAATTCAAGGACAAAACCAGCGTGTTGTACGCTTTGGTAATGAAGCATGGGATGAGTACCACGCTCAGTTTTAGCACAGAACTCCTCAAACCGTCCGTAATCGGCCATAATTACTAGCAACAGCCTAGGAATGAACACGCGCCTCCACCTACACTCTATTGCAACTAAGAGGCATGATCTGTTTATTACCGGGGTCCACCTTTTGTCTTGAACCCTGTCGAGGTCATTCATTGTCGCTCCTCCTTCTGTAAAAAAATCACCGCCCGCCGCCTCAATTATGTTTTATTATGACAGCCCATGCCTGGAGGGCACTTGAGTTCCGGTTTCCGGCCTTTAGCAAGTCAGCCGAATTTAGTTTGGGACCTATTGACGGGGCTTGGGACCTATCGACACAGGGGACCTATTGTCGTTTGGGACCTGTCGACGGGGCTTGGGACCTATCGACGCAGGGGACCTATCGCCGTTTGGAACCTGTTGACGTGGGCCCTGTTGACGTTTGGGACCTATTGACACCCAATCGAGCAAAGTAGGGTTAGTACACAAGTACACAACATAAGATGAATACGGGTTAGTAAACGGATGACCAGGACTAGATGACAGAATATAACCGGATATGAAAGATGGCTCAGTGGCTCTGGAGCTCTTACCCGAACCATAGACTAAAATCTTTAACCGAAACCTTTTTCTTAAAAGCGCCATATGAGTGAGCTACAACCTGATTTTGAGTAAGACTGTTAAAATTGTTTGCGAAACTGAAAATGATAAACAAAATAAGCATAAAACTCGTGTTAAACAGCGGCAACCAGGACCAGGTTTGTGCGCTATGTGCAAGATGAACAGTACAATATGTGTGCCAAAGATCTTCGAATTCGATTCAAAACTGACCAAGTTGTGTTGTTTACAGTGTGCAACCCATTATAAGGAAAATTTTTTTGATTTTCAACTTTCAAGGCTCAAAAACTCGATTTGGTGTACTTTTTTTTTCGATTTTTTTCTTTAATCGAAAGCAAAAACATAGCGCTACATTTCCATGAAATAAAACAGTTGAACTATTGACGGTGCGGGGGTCAAATCGGGCCCGGAAAGGATTCGAAAAAATTTTTTTCTCTGCAATGCAGTCGAATAGGGCATGATTTGAGAGAGAATTGTTTTCTGATTCTAAATATGCAATTTGCAAGTTCCTACGATCATTTGGTCCCGAGTTATGACTCGAAATCTGTGAGAGGGTCGAAAAAGTGACCCTCTCAAAAATGGCCGGGAAGGTGATAAAATGTCTTTTTAGGTCAAATTAAACCAAAATATGAAATTTCAGCCAAATCGGAGACAAAAAGTTGAAATTTGTCCGGAGGTTAAGGAGCAAAAGTCGATTCCTAGAGAAACCGGCTCTTAAGCTGCCAAATAGCGTTTTAGAGCTAAAAACAAGCAAAAAAACGATAAAAAGGGCTTCCAAAAACACCGATTTCTCTTAAACATCAGCAGTGGAAACGGCAAATTCGGTTTCCAAAGGCTTTTCAAGCAAATTCTAAGCTAAAAATTTGTTATTTCTGAGACAGTTTGTTAGTACTGCAGCCACTACTACATTGTAAGTACTTGCATTTTTCGGTCGGGGAGTCCCTAAACTTCTCTCGGGGGTGAGGGGGGTTGGCCTTTCTAGCTAAGGGGATAACCCCCAAAACCAAACCCCCCTAGTACATGAATGGCCGGAACTGCGGGTCAAAATCCCGAAATTTGGTGGTGAGCCTACTGATTTGTATGGTGGAGACCGTGTTGGTTTGTGGGTTTCAGAAAGAAAAGTCTGCTTCAGATGGGCTGAAGAGGGTCTGGGGTATGCTATGTAAGTACAATGTAGGTGGAGCTCAACATGGGAAGGATAACGACCAAACACACCCTGGCCCATGTACGTGTTATAGAAGCAGACAAAAATACGTTTACGGACTTGACCCCTTGGTTCCTTTGCTATTTTTTACGCTGTGCCAAGTTCCGATTATTAGCGGTTTCATTAAATCAAAACCAGGGATGGATATACAGGGTCCACCAAAAAAACACAACCCCGCAGATTTTTCGCTCTAGCAACTGCAAATCTCAACCGATTTGAATGAATCCTTCTTTACATGAAAGATAAATAAATTTTTAAAAGATTCTGAAATTTTTATTAATGTACTCATTTTACATCCTGAGATATACGCCCTCAAAGACAAAACAGTGATTTGGGCAATGAACAAAAGGGATTTTTATTATTCCGTTGCACTTCATAACAAAACGGATTCCTACTACTGCTGATGGCTATTGAAGGCTTTATTGGAGAAATACACGCTCGGTTTACTTCGCCAGTAAAGTCTCCTTAGCCCTCAGCAGTAGGAATCTGTTTTATTGTCAAGTGGAACGCAATCGCTCTTGTTCTTTGCCAAAATCTGTTCCCACTTTGAGGCAAATATCCCCAGAACTAAACTGTGAAACTCAATAAAAATTGCACCAATCTTTGAAGAATTTATCAGTCTTTCATTGAAAAAAGGATTTATTCAAATCGATTGAGATTTCGGTTGCAAAAGTAAACAGTCTGCTGGGTTGTTTTTAATCACTACTGTTCATTGCCAAATTCTCTGCTTAGTCTTTCAGGGCGTATATCTCAGAATCTAAGCACAGTAAATTAATGAAAATTACAGCAATCTTTTAAGAATTTATTTATCTTTCATTTAAAATTCATTCAAATCAGTTGAGATTTGCGGTTGCTACTGCCAAAAATCTGCGGGGTTGTTTTTTTTGACAGACCCTGTATTTCCGAAAAAACCTCGGCCTGTTTTTTTCTTTCAGTTTTTTCCAACATCACGGAAAAAACTCCGGCTCAAGTTCCGAGTATCCTGACTTGGTTTCATGATTCTTAACGCTTTCTAGCGCCTGCCCGAGTATTTTAAGGCCAGAATTCATGTAATCTGATATAAATCATCAAACAGTGCCTGACAGGCCCATTAATAAACCCTATAAGCAAATTTTCTTACAGCAGTTTGCTTTTTTTGTTTTATCATGCCAATTTTCGGCTTTTCTGTTGTTTTCTAATAGTTTTGACCCAGTTTGGTCTATTATACATCACAAAAGTCCATTTTAAAACAGGAAAATTGCATAAATTAGCGATTTTTAATTTTTAGCCTGGGTTTTTTCCGCAATTTACTTTTTATCCTTAAGAATAAAACATGTTTTTTTTCGAAAACAGAAAGAACACCGAAAAAGCAGACAGCGCTTCCCTGATAAAAAAACCATGCTATGCTAATTATTATAGTTCTATACCCTTCAGGCTGAAAATTTTTGTAAGAGCAATGAAGTGTTTGAGCATCTACAACATGTACTGCATACTACAGGTTTGGACTTGCAGTATCTACGTACATCTACATACAGGACAGAAGGCCTTACCGTAATCTACCACCAGGTACCTGTTCTGAATCTTACCTGCAGTATACCGCTGCACAACAAGAGAAGCACCAAACTTCTCTATATTCTGTTCGGAATCCACTCGGTTTCTGTTTTGTGCAAAAAATTTTCGAATCTCTTAGATCTGTTCGTTTGTAGCTACCGTACTTGACATAGTCTTGGGGTTTCTCAACACGAAAACATCAGGCTACTACGGTTACAATTTGCAGATTCTCTGAGAAAACATTCGGCAATTATTGGACATTACCCCATTAGCAAAAAACCTACCTGATTATCCGAAGACTAAGATAGATCCTAAAAGTCCGTTTAACTTCATCTTAAGCCTAATCCCCAGCCAACCTATGTCGAAGCCTAAAACTTGATCAATGTGTTGAATAAAAGCTGTTAGTTCCAAATTAGTGGGGGTTAGTGTTGCTGTATCAAAATCAGTGCGCCATGCATAAAACGAAATGCACGTCGTTTCTCTCGCAATTTGACAGCGAAACCTGGCTTAACCTGTATAGGGTATACACTACAGTCTGGAATATACCGTTATTTACGGTAGGGGTACATACAGAGGGCGCTGATACGTTACTTAACGTAATGGTACCACGTATTGTATTCCTGCCTCGTGGCAGCCTACTGCTGTTCTGTTCCTAATTACGGCAAAACTGTCATGTCCCTAATAGCGGTACTCCACCCTATATGGCATTAGTTTAATGGCTGACTGTAGAGGCAGGCAGTGTGCAGAAGCAAAGGAGCTGAGAAAACAAAGCAGTTGGTGGAGAAGAGAAGAGTAGCAGTGAGTGTACGTGTATGTGAGTTGTGAGTGATTGAGTCGGCAACAAGCTACTCTTTCAACGTCAGTCAGGCACCTTTTTGAGCGGCAATCAACCTGCCGGTCGTTAGGGCCGTTTATGTGCTGTCCACAAAACAGCGAGCTGTCCTGATTGCTGTTTGATTTCGGGTGCGGAGCTATAAATGGACGTCCCACCGAGCGTCTAATCTGCATTAAGGGCGCACCATAAAGGTTGCTGAGAGTTTAATTAGTAGTAAGGCCTGGCCAATATGTAGCTGTCCGTTGTGGCGTGTTCTTCCCGTTCAATTAACACCACTCTCTCTCCGTCCGTCCGGCAGATGCAGAAGCATTTCTTCGACAACAGGGTCGACCACGCCACGGCCTCCGCCAGTTCATCGCAGCCCTCCGACCGTCGACGCCGATTCGTCGGATGGCGGTCGGCCTCGGCCGATGGCTGGAAGGACTCGAAGACAGCGGCAGGTAGGAGGGATAGATCAGAGGCAAAATCGATGCTTAATTGGTCTAAGCAATCCAATAAAGTCAGTGTAGGCGCGCCGGACTGTGCCACTTCTGAGAGATATTGGACTGCCGTATAAATTATGCAGACCACCGTGCGTGCCTGCTGCCAAAGTTGGCCTCAGAGGCCTCTATCCTTCTGTTTCTAGCCTCGGCCTACGCTCAGAGGTACCGACCCGCCAGACACTTCGGTAAGTTCTTACTGCTCGCCTTACTCATTCAGCTATCTCTCTGTCTGTAGTGGAGACTGTCACCCAAAATGGTAAGCCAGCCAGCTCAGCCGCAACGATCATTTCCCTGGCCTACCCTAAACCACTTTTACGAGCGCTGTGCCCGCACATTTTTTCTCTTTTTCAATCCCTCCAAAGCTTACTGCATGCCTGGGGCCTACGCCCTTCGTTTTTATCTGGTTTGCCTTTACAGAATTCACTCTTCTAGAACACTGCCATCCCTAGATCCAGCCAGAAAGCTTGTAATATTTTTGAGTTACGTGCCCTATCCTAAACTGACTAAACTAAGTTCATACAGCTTGTCTAATAATGGGATGGGCGCATTTCTTTTTGCTATCATTTCGGCAAACCTTGTCCAAATAGGCTAAAATGTTGAATGTTGGTGCCAAACTTCGGAGTATTTGTATGTTTTATGTTATTGCACCGCCAGGTTTGACCCAATCCTGAGAACAACAAGAAAATGTGAAATGCATAATTTCGATGCCTGTAGAATTACGTTAAAAATGGATAAAAAGGTTTGTTTTATTTCTGCAAATGTTCAATAAATGACCTGAAATTAGAAGAATGTTTGTAAAACTGCGTGGGGTTTTATCTGTTAAAATTTCATGCTTTCAGAGACATAGATTCGAGAAAATAAAGAAAAGCCTAAACGTCTGTTTTGCATACGAGCAGATAATAATAACAGTTTTTCAGGATAATCATTATTTTTTCGATACTATGTTTACATATAATAAGCAGGGATGGATATTTTTCCGAAAAAAACCTCGGCCAGTTTTTTTTTCAGTTTTTTTTCGATTTTTTCCGGTTTTTTCCGAAATCGCGGAAAAAACTCCAGCTCAAGTTCTTGGTCTTCTAGCCTGGTTTTATTATTCTAACGCTTTCTAGCGCCTTCCTCAGTCTTTTCAGACCAAAAATACACGTGTTACACAGATAGAAATCACGAAACAGGCATGAAACAGTCCCTGACAGATTCCATCTATAACGCTATATGAAAATTTTCTTACAGCAGTTTGCATTTTTGTTTTATCATCACGGCGGCCAACTTTGGGCGGAGACCGGCCGTCGGGCGATGCACAATCCTGCATCGTGCGCATTTTCGCTCGGCCAATCAGGCGCGTGCGCCATATGCTCGGCACCTTGCTTGTCGACTGCCGCCGCCTCCTAGGCATAATAGCCATTGGTCCGTTATATGGTTAATTAGAGCAATAGGCGACTTACTGCTCGACTAAATGATATAGAAATTGCCGAAAAACACTGACGCTTTTAGTAGAAAGATATTTTCCAAAAAACCAAGGAACATCTTATATTTTTGGCTCAGACCCAGCTCAATACGTTACTCATTCATATTATGTTGTTGTGTTATAACCTCCTGCAACATACCGTCATTTTTACCTATCGGTGGAAGAGGCTTCAGCCGATAGGATATGGTATCGGGGCAATTGGACGGGGAACAAAACCCGATAGGTGTCGGGTGAAGGATTTTTCAATTCAGCCGATAGGGCGGGGAATCTGTACAGCCGATAGCATACAATGTACCTATCCTATCGGTTTTCTCCTCCCGGTGCGATCAGTGATAGAGAGAAATAATAAAATAGAAATAAAATAAAACAGTCAGGCACTTAACGCCGTTTATGGTACCGACACCATATAAGGTGCCGGTACCATATATGGTACCGGTACCGAGGGTAGTGGTACCATATATGGTACCGGCACCATATATGGTACCGTCACCTTATATGGTACCGGTACCATATATGGTGCCCCCACGTTCGGCGACTGTGGTGGTACCATATATAATACCGGCACCATATATGGTACCCCTACCCATGGCCATGGGTGGGGGCACCATATATGGTACCCCTACCCATGGCCATGGGTGCCGGTACCATATATGGTACGAAATCTGAACGGAGTGGTACCATATATGGTACCGGTACCGGAAAAACGCGCAGGTGGGGGTACCATATATGGTACCGGCACCTTATATGGTGTCGGTACCATAAACGGCGTTAAGTGCCTGACTGTAAAAGGTAAAAATAAAACGTTCCTCTGCTGTAAGCATTTTACTATCATTTGAATCTTCGCGCGATTGCCTATTAGGATGTTTAGATTGCACAATGATTTGAGCTTTTGTTGCTTCAAAATTGTTGTTTAAATTTTGCTCACATCAAAATGAAAAACGCCATATATTTATGAACCCAAATAATATCTACAAAGTGCAGGGTAATCTGATCCCCACCATATCTCCAGCGCCAGGCCAGCCTGTTTAAAATTGGTGCAAGCGCCAAAATCGCTACAGCTGGCAGCACTCCACGTTTTTTTATAGGCTGGCCTTTGTGCGTCAGAGCTAAGCACAAGCATAGCTAAACGTTTGCTGGTACGCAGCTAACACAAGATTATCTAATCTAATGGTTTTGGTTGGAAAAGGCTACAGCTTTCTGCGCTGCTTTCTATACACCAAGAATTTGATAGAAATGGAAAATCTGGCGGTTTTCTGCTCCATTACCCAATACTGATTGGGACCTTTCGAAATGCTTTATAGTTTTAAAGGTTAGATCTAAAATTAGTTTTAACTAGGAAACTGTTTTGCGCCAATCAACTAAAAACCTAGATACTAAACTAAAAATAGATTCTAATGATAATTTCTTTGTGGCATGTTTCTTGAGGAGTACACCAGTAATTTGCTTTTTTCTCCTTATCTAAAATATAAACTATAATTTTTGCTATTTCTAATTCTAAACAATGTGCCTCCTCTGATGAAATACGATTGTTTTACCCAGGTGAGAAATAATTAGGTATTGCAGCAGAAAAATCTGGAGAATATGAGTTGTCACGGACGAGTAGGTCGACTTCCTAAAAAGCTAAAAGCTAAATCACTGTAAAATTGCCGATTTTTCTCAAAAAGTCGCCAAAATTTCCAGCGAGAGGGCTCTGACGGCAGAGAGGGAAGGTGTGTAAGTCCCCAGAATCATGCATGGAATGTGGATGGACAGTTCTCTGGCAAAAAAGTTCTATGGTAAAGAAAGCCGGTCTGTTGGAGGGCTGCTAAAGTTAAGGAAGCCGACCGCCTGTTCCCATTTCCTTCGAAAGTGCTGCACAGAAAGCTTTTGAAAGAAACTAGGGTAGTGTTTTCGGAGTTGTTGAGTTTGAAACTTGAATTTAGTTGGAAAATTTTTGAAAGTGAAGTCATGCGTGTGTTCAATTTTTGCCTGCCTGCCAATTACCACGCACTGTACGTGTTCGCCAGGTACCAATATAATACGCAATGGCTTTTACACAAAATAAATCAACTGTTCTTTGTTACATTTCGATGTCTGAGCCCGCAGGATCAAAGCACCGAAAAATGACGGGGAACGCTACAGCCGATAGGTTAAGATGTCGGCTAAACTTCAGCCGATATGGTTTCAGCCGACAGCTGTACGCCTCAGCCGACAGGTGCACTTAATTTTTATCATGTCGGGTTAGCCATTCCCGATAGGATGGATTCCTACGCCATATGGCGTAGGTATGTTGCAAGAGGATAAGCACCTATTTAAAGCGTAGTTTGAAGGGTCAAGACTATGCTAATTGACCGCTCTTCTACGTTGTTAATTTACGCTCTATGCATTGCAACCCGGCGCTTGTTAACTGGGCTGCGCTAGCCATCGGCTACTCCATAGCAACGGCCGGCCGGCCGGGCGCGTTGCTAGGGCAAGGGCGTAAACAACTCCGCCGCGCTGACCAATGGCCGCCATCTAATTGATTATCCAAACGGCCGGCCAAAGCAGTGCTTAAGCCAAAAAGTTGGCCGCCGTGATGCCAAATTTGGTCTTTTCTGTTCTTTCAACAGTTTTGGGTAAGTATGGCCTATTATACATCGTAAAAGTCCATTTTTTAACAGCAAAATGACATAACTTAGCTATTTTAGCTTGAGTTTTTTTCCGCGATTTATGTTTTTTTCGACCCTTAGGAAAAAACCGGTTTTTTTCGGAAAAAAACACCGGAAAAAAGCACACCTCACATCCCTGATAATAAGTCACTATGCCAATGCAAGAACTTTTAACTCATAAAAAACCCAACAGTTGAGCAGATAAGATAAGCAGTTCAATATTCTGCTCGTTTATCAAACATTTGCAGAACTGACTGAACTGAGTTTCTACTTTTATCGTTATTGTATTTTGGCTCCTTACCCTTCCGAAATTGCTTTAGATTATCCATTTTGAACAGGAAACAAGGACAAAAACTAAGCACTATAATCTTAAGCACCAAAGATTTATGTTCCTTGCTTTCATCATGTGCGTGGCTGGCCGTGCGTTGCGTAGGCATATGTAACGTAATCTCATGTGTATCCGTAGTTCAGCACAACCGAACCCACAGGAGAAAAAATTTACCTAGAGTCTAGTGGCGCACAAAAAAGGGCTCTGAGAGAGGATCAAAAATCGCTTTTGCGATTTGAGTGGATAAATACAATTGTAAGGGTTTGAATCGTTTATCAGACTGATAATTCTACTCGAGAGAGACAGAGAGATAACAGATCTGTCAGTGGCGATGCAATTATTTGCATTAACGCCAAAAAAGTCAATAATGCGGCGCCCAAATGCTTTTAATCAGCTGATATCTGCTCAGTGTGTCGGTGTTTAGTAATCGGTGCGGTGGAGGCGAACTTGACCGGCCTGCTAAGTCAATGAGCTTAATCGGCCTCCACAAAACATTCCGCTCACTCAACATGACTTTTGCTTTCCGGCTTGCAGGTCGCTAGCTGATTCAGACTCGCTCCGTAAGCAGGTACATAGGTAAATTCATTAGACTAACAGCTCCTTCTAATTGGCATTCACGCTCTACGTCAGCAAGCCCCGCGTGACTGTCGCCTATAAAAGTAGGCCTGAATGTATAGACTTGCTTGTTAGAGACTTCTATAGCTCGTGCAGTCATGGTTTGCCCTTACAACTGCTGCTGGGTTTGGTGTGAGTCTCTTGCCTGACTGTCTTGTCCTCTGCTCTACTGCGCTACGTGGTTAATATGCAAATGCGAGTGTTGTTGCAGTGAGCTCGTTGAAAACGCACGCCAGTTCGTTGGCCCCGCTGGTTCTGGCCATGAGTGGCGCCGCAGCACCCGCCATCGTCACTAGAAGAAGAGCCAGAAGGATGTCCGACTTCAGTGACATCGCCCACATGACTGAGTGCGCACAGGGAATGCAACTGACTGATCGACAGAAAATGTTGATTAAGGTTGGTCACTTGGATGATTGACACTTGTACACTCTTTACAGACTGAGGTGATTGGCACCATCTTGCCTACCCCTCGGGTTGACACTCCCCTCACGAATTTTTGGAATGATTTTGTATAGAAAATGTGATACATACGTAGAAGAAGAATAGCTCAAACTTTTAACCTATTTTAACGAAGAATGTGCCAAGAATCCAACTTTTTAGCCCACCATCCAATCAATGCCCTCAGCTGCCACCATTCTTCCCCCTCAGCCCATCTCTGAATTTCAAAATTCTACCTCCACTCAGCTGAAATGCTAACCCTTATCTGCGTTTTGCGCCTAAATCAAACCTTTTATGCCTAAAACGTAAGCCAAAATTTTATATGTACAGTATGCAAATAAACCGATAATTTGGTAGGTAATAGGTACTGTTTTAGATTATGGCTTAGGCTTATAGTACAATGAAGGTGTAACATCCTATCTCCTGTTACATGTACAAAACAATGCAACTTTTATTCAAGTGCGCTAGAGATAAAACGCTTGAAAGAGTGCAGTGGATAGTGGTGCGGATGCTAATGGCAGCAGAACTGCGGCAGATGCATTTCTTGTTGACAGAGACTTGATTGGGGCGTCGTCCTGGCAACCGCGGCGTATCCGATTTCCTTTCAGACTGCTTGGCGTGAGACCAACAAGAAAGGTTCGTCGGCGGCCGGGGAATGGATTCTGCAGCGACTGCTGGCCAACAAACCCGACATAAAGACAGTGCTGGACATGCAGGGGGTACCTGTCTGCGATCTGAAGGACCAACCGCAATTCAAAAAACACGCTCAATTCTTCACTGACGTTCTTGAAATGTGCAATGAAAGTCTCGATGCACTAGGTGAGCCACACGCCGAGTCACTGGTTGATTGGGCTTCTTTCAGACGACTCCATTGGTCCTTTGCTTGTGCAATACGGCAGCGAACATGTGAAATACGAGCGCGGTAAAGTTCTCAAAGTGCTTTGTGCTGTTGTGTTGTGTTGTGTTTAATTTTTGTTTATTGTTATCAGTGTTTTTCAAGTAATACCTGTTTAATTTTTCGCGCGTCCCTTCCCCATAAAAATTTAGACCCAGGTCATACTGTAAGTTGCGAGCGTCGCTGCGCGAACGCTGTTATGGAGAACCGAAACATCGTTACGCGCTGCCGCGCTTACTTAATTTAGCAGCGAAACAAAAACGTTCGCTTTCGTGGGTGGAGCACCCAGGGGGTCTGTGGAGCTAGCTGTCCCCTCAACAGACCAGAGCCCCGGACTGGTAGCCCATACGATTTTTGAGCCAATTGTTTTACAATTTTTCACAATTTCAGACGAGAAAAATATTTAAATGCGAAGATATTTAATTAAGCTATGTAGTGCTCTGTCTACCCCCTCCCACGTAATTTGGCTGTTGGGCGGGCGGAGATGCAGTCCATTTCAGAGTACGACTTCCGCGAGGAGTTCTGGGAGCACTACTCGGAGGCCATGTGCGAGTACTGCGCCAACCTGAAACTCAAGGCTAACCGAGTGGAAACAGTTCAGGCCTGGCGTATTTTAGTATTGTTCGTGGTTACTAAACTACGCCAGGGATACGAAATTGAGAAAGCCTCCTCCAAACCACTGAGCCGAAACCGGTCGCAGCCTAATATCAACGTTGCCGTGGACGAGCACGCCACTAAATAAACAGAAACTCTACACTACAGTGCGCAAAAAGGCAACTCTTGTTTGCAAAAATTTGCATACAACGCGTATATCGGTGAACGCGAAGCAATATTACTTTTTTGCGCCAATCTGTGCATTTGAATTGAAATTTTCGGTTGATCCGGTGATTATGCATTATTGTCTTCGCTTTTCAAAGCAGATGTTGAAGACATACAGTAGTTTGACGCTTTTGTACGGTATCTGTACAAGTCTGATGACTAGTGGTATCAATTACAGACTCCGCATAGAAGTGCCAGACTGTGAAGAAATCTACATATGCCAATCATACACGTAGCATGGCAGGTCATTCACTGACAGGAGCTGAAGGGAGGTTGGTTTGGGGTCTAACAAAATAACTCAAGAAACGGTTCCAATAATCCGAATTTTGAGCACAAAATTGCTTAGAAATGCTGATTTCTACTTTATTTAGATTTAGATTAGATTTGGATAAATTGTAAATTTAGATAGAAATAGTGCTGATCAACAATTGCCACTGTCCAAAATCGAAAAACTATTAAAAGTTGTTTTCAACGGTGCAAAACGGTGGAGTGGCGTTACTTCCCTACGCGGTAGGGAGGGCAAAACCCTGCTGCATGTATGATTCTGAATTGTTACATATTTGTTGGAAAGTAAATAGTTTGTGAATAGTTACCGAAGCCAGACATAATAACTATTCTTGAAACGGTGTCTCGACGGTTTTGTTAATCTCAATTTAGAGTATTTTCAATTACAGCAGACACTCAGTCTCTGGAAACGCATCAAACGCGACGGGCCGGCGTGAAGCGAGCGATAGTAGCGAGTGCAATAAATAACGAGGTATTTAAAGAGAGAAAAACGGTGTCGTCATTTAGCGGGCGCGGTCAGGCGCTGTTTTTGGCACGTTGGTAGCAAGGTGACATGACGAATTGAGGGCGCAAAAGGCAGCTGCAAATAAAGGCACGTGGGAGAGAGTGGAGTGGACGACAGGAAGCGCCCGACAACAAAACTGCGCCGAACGTAAATTTCGGCGGAGGGTCGGTCAATCGAGCCCCACCGTAATTAGTTGTAACTAGACCGGAGCGCTTTAACCCGCAGCCGCCCGGCCGCCCGGCCACGAGTCGCTCTCTCTCTCCATTTAGCAGCAGCACGCCCCTCTCTCTCTCCGGTCAGTGTGTTGCGTGTGCCACCAGCCACACGTGTCTCTCTCGTCCAATCACACGCCACTTGACTGATTACGGTAGGTGCGTCTTAGACTGCCACCGTAAGATCTATACTACCTTTTACTGCTACGTCTTTTTAAACCAGGTTTAGTTTAATCCTTGTAGTCTTTTTGGAACGCGAAGGCAAACCAAGTATGTACGTACTAAGAGAATTGTGTTCGCTCATCGATCGCGCGTTGGTTGTGTGTTCGCGTGCTTTTGTTCACCAGTGTCTATTTCAATGTTTCAATGTTAGGCGAACACAACCTGTTATTATGCAATCGAACATTAGGCTAGTGTTTGCCTAAGAGAGCGGTGATTTCGAAAGAGCTGTTAGGATATTCTCTCTTTCTATGCAATTTCTCTTGTTTCCATTTAAACTATACAAATATTTTATTTACATGGGTTTATTATTATTTTAGATGATCTTGAAACCCTGGACCTTCCAAAGATTATTTTGCGAGAGTGTGAGATTATTTGAAAAGTTTGGCTTTTGAAAACGCAAACCGATCTGAACGTAATTTATGGTTATTTTTCGTTAGTGTGGTATTAGATTTTTTTCCCCGATTTTTCCTTTCGCTCTCCTAAACCAGCTTTTTTCAATATCAAATTTACTTTTGCTGTTTGTCCGTTATTGTTTAACAATAAAAACAGTCGCCCAAAGATAGAAACCTAACGACAACTAATTCTCTAAAAATCTGCCTAGGATAAAGAGCTACGTACTGTACAAATAGTGTTTTCACAGATTTTTCAAAGCAGATTTTTACTTTTTTCTATTTATTCGTACATTCCTACGTCATTCTATTGTGCTGCAAGTTTCAGACCAAAATTTGTAAACCCGACTGTCAGACAAACTCCTACCCAAGTTCTTTCATGTGTCACTATTGAGCGGAGATATTTTGTATGGAGTTTATAGGCCGGCAAATTACCCCAGCCTCACTTTTGGTCACTTTTCTCCCAAAAGGCCAATGTCTAGGTCGGCGTTTTTGAGCCCGCCGGAGGTGCGCCTGATTTGCTTTGGTCTTCGGAAACCACCTGTCGTTGTGCGTACGGATTGTCTGCTTATTTCAGGCCTTACCATGTGCAATTACTAGGCTCAGTGGAAGTGTGCAATTAGTGGTTCGTAAACTGCCAATGAAACGGAAAAGACTCTCAGGCTCAATGGACCTTTTACTGGCTTTCACCCTGATTGTAAGTGAATCTGGGCTGTCAAACTGGGTCAAACCTTAAATGCCGCCTTTGATTTTGTGCGAATTCCTATCCCTATAATAACGTAACTCAATGGCTCGTTACATAACAGAGGCTTTCGGCCAGGCCGCAATAAAGGGGTTAATTCCCGCTAAAACTCGCCGGGTAGACGCATAGCTGGAAATTCGGTCAAACACGCCTTTTATGGCTGACCAGTCGGCGTGAAAATCAGGTCAAATCTCACTCGACATTGTCAAATCCATAAACACAATAGCTCGGCTATAAAACTGGTCTGCCTCTAATAATTAGGTAACACCGCTGCGTTTGAGGCGGACTCACTGACAGAACATATTTATTCAATATTTGGCAACCGCCTGGCACCGGCATATGACGCTGCAAAATGCCTGTTTTTCTGAGAAAGTAGAAGTCTCATTCATGATCTTATCAAAATCTTGTCAAAAAAAGAAAACAATATGTCGCTTCAGAAATCATTCTACGCTTTGACAGAGCGAACACCAACAAACGCAAAACATTGTTTGTGTTCGTCATGTGTTCGCATTGTTTGTATTATTGATCGTTTATCATCAGCGCGTGTCAAGTTTAGGCAAGCGTAACTTTGTTAAGAGGATCAAAAAAGGCTTCTCCTAATAGCGGCTAAACCAAGACTACAAAGCCGAAAATAAATTCTATTTCCACTTTTCGGGCAAGGCATACGCAGTATAGAAGAGCCTAAAAATTGAAAAATGTTGTTTGCCTTCACTTAAAAGGCAGCGCCTGCAAAAAAACGCCGTCAGTTTCGCACGGACTTTTTGGACGCGCATTGTAGGGCATTGTGAGGCGAGTAATTATTTCATTTCCTGTAATGGACGGCCTTGGAATAGCCGTAGCGACCTCTGCCACAGCCAAGCATGAAGGACACTTTACCAACTGACCACATAGAGGTCAGTTTTACTGCCGTACCTCACACTCAGGAGGCCGCTATTAAAAAATGAACGCTCTTACCAAATTCTATCGAGGTCGATATACAAAGGGACGCGCACGCTTATAGCACATCCCTCTCTGATCTGAGACCATTTTGTTTCTCAGGCTGAAACGATCTCATCGTTTGGTGCCTTTTAGTCAACTTTCTTCAGTGCTTTAATAGCTAAGTGCGCCTATGAAGCACGCACTTATATATAAAAACGAAAAAACAGTACCAAATGCGCATTTTTAATGGTTAAATTAATCCATGAAAGGCTTGAGGGACAAATTCTCAACGGTACAATGTATCTCTCTAAGAGACAAGGAAAAGTACGGACAATTCTGTACAGTATTACAAGGAATTCATAGCTACTGTATTGTTTCTTCATAACACAATTCTTACATTTTGTAAAAATAATGTTCCCCTGTTTAGAAAAGTGCGTTGCGTAAGACTTGGAGCTTAAAAAAGATAAAGGCCAACGAGGGTCCTAAAGAGAACCCCTATCCCGAACGGAGACTACTTTTCGATGTCGTATCGACTGAATTATTCGTACTATTCATGTTCACTGCTGTTTCCAAAACCTACTGAATGCACACTTTTATGTAGTTACGCCCAAAATTTCCCCTGACAAGGCCCAAGGTGTAGGTGTAAATGAGCTCGCAATAGTCTATTTTAAAGAATAATGACTCAAAAATCTAACTTTTTGGTTTACATCCTCCTCTCAACCCCATCAGGCGCTCCTACTCCGGAATGACCATCTCTTGCCGAAATGCTAGCCCATGTCTGCTAAAATAGGCTAGATTGACAATTGCACAAAACAGCACAAAGACATGTAAGAGTGCCCAAGAACTGATGTTCTGTTAGCCGAGAATCGGAATCGGAATTCCCAGTCGTTCCCTAATCAGCCTCTAATAAGCTGCCGACCGATTACATCTACAGCTGTTGCAGGCATTTCAGTGGGGGCTTTCGAGCGGTTTGCAGCTGGACAACGGAGTGGTGGGCACGCCGCAAGTGCACTGCAGCGAGAATTCGATTACTTTCTCTGTGCGGACGCAGAATATATTCAAGGGAAACATCTATATCAAAAACCAGTACAACACGCAGCAGTGCAGACAGGAGTACCTCTCCAACGACTACAACGGTGCCTCTTTCTCGGTCAGGATCGGAGACTGCGGAATGAGGAGGATACGACAGGTACAGTACTACTGCCTCCTCTCACTTACTCTGCCTGTCTAGGAGCTTTTGGAAGGCTACTCTATTGTACAGATCTTTGAAGGGAGGCAATTTTTCAAATAGTCTTCATAACATTGTGTTTGCTACAAAAATCAAACATCAGTTTTTGTATCCTAATTTCTTGTGCTCAAACTCAGTCTGTGTTTACTATATTAATAGCCGTTTTGAAGGAGGGTAATTTCGTAGGACACGTACCTTACGTAAGAAATCAAATTGAGTACGTACATTATGTGTGTCGCTACACACTGTGTCCTACCGGAGTTTTCCACTTAAAATCCCATGGGGTATTTCACGGAAAATCTGCTTTTCCATTAAAAACTTTGTCGCCAATTACTATCCCAGGGATATTAATGAAATAAACTTTTGAATTTGTTTTCAGCTGACATAGGATACAGTACAATCTGAGTACTGTAATCTGTGTAGCTCTGCCGGTCTCTGTCTAGTCATGATAGCACTATAAACTGTAAAAGACAGCAAATTATTGATATTCAATGTAATTTGTTTGATTTTAACCTGAGTTTTGCCTAACCGTGCGAAAATACACGTATATCTATTTTTTAAGAACTTTTCACTTCAATTTTTTCACAAATACTGTCGCGAGATTATATACCATGGTACATTAAATGAAACAAAGGTCCGTTTAATATCCCAGGGGATATTAAATGTGGTGGGATATTAAGTGGACAACTCCGGTACCATCCCGAATTAATTAGAAGTTTCTGTATAAAAGATGGTCAGGAGAGCAGGATACCGTAACCTTCTAGTGAAAGAAGTCCACTCTATAACCGGACCACAAAAATGGAGCCCCAGAGGCTTATCAGAAGCTTCAATGCAATATTGCACTAACGAAATCTTGTCTGTGTTTAGCTACAACCGCAGGGAATGAATTACATGCTTGTATTCGTCACCAACTTTCACCCTCAATTTGTGACAAAAGTGGACAGAGCTTACAACGTCAGATGTTTCTATGCACAGACCGACAAAACCGTCACCTCAGTACTCGATGTCAGGTAATTAATTCCATTGACCTGTCTTAAATTTGCATACCGTCTTCGTCTTTACAGTATGCTGCAAACCCAATCGCTAGAGCAGCAGACTATGCTAATGCCGAATTGTGAGTACTCGGTACGATCGGGAACTTTGAATGGTCCGCGGGTACGCTACGTAAGAGTCGGCGATCGTTTGGTGCACAGATGGGAATGCAACAATCGTGAGTTACCGCTCCCTTTCACACCAATTCTCACACAGCCCCTTTGTTCTAGCCAACTACGGTATGCTAGTCAAGAACTGCAACGTTAACGATGGAAGCGGCAGATCGGTGCGGGTGCTTGACAATAGAGGGTAAGTTTTTATGATTGACATAAATTAAACTTGTACAGATTTCATCCCTATTTAGCTGTCCGGTGTTCACTCCAGTCATCCAGGGACCGTTGCAGTACGACAACAGTCTCAATCTAGCCTATGTAGAAATCTGGGCGTACAAATTTCCCGACCAGTCCAACCTCTACTTTCAGTGTCAGATACAAATCTGTAACAAACGCGACAACGAATGCGTTGGGGTTACGGTAATGCAGGATACTGTATTCTACGTACAGAATATACTCTGACTTCAGCCCCCAAATTGTCCGCGCGTGCTCAAGTCAGAGTTCAACCCTAATTCTAATTTGAATCCAAATGTGAGTCCAAACGAAGTGAGAGGCACCTTTCCTACCCAGCCAGGAGGCTCGCGCAATGTTGACGACCCGAACGGATTTCCTAGTCCGATTCGTCCGGTTAATCCCGGATTCCCTGCGTAAGTGGAAATTATTATACAATATACAGTACTGTACGTGCAATAGGGACAGGCGGCAACATACAGAAGTTTTGTATAAAAAATACCAATTAGGGTTACAGGGGACGAGCTGGTTCAAACGTGGACTTTGGAAGAACTGGTTTCAATCGGCCGAGTGCCGGTGTGATCCAGGGCACTATTCCAAACCAAGGGAGCTTCGGCCCCCAGGGTCTGAGGCCGGCCCGACCCTACAGACGAAAAGACCAGCCGGAACCAACTGAACCGACCAAAGAACGAAAACCTGACGGAAACAGCTCTGAGATTTTGGTTGGTTATTTTCTCCAACTACGTAGTACATGTAATAGGTTGTTCTTTCTCTAGGACCACAAAACTCGTGAGAAGCGCTCTCCGATAGAAATCGACGTGGTTAGGTTTGTGGCGCCGGATAAACAAGAAAAACTGGAGGCAGATCCAGAAAATCCATTCGACGATCCAGAAGCCACCCTGGATGTGGCCTCCAATCCAGTCTTTGTAGCCGATGCAGACGAAGACGATGATGATGATCCAGGTTTGATTGAATAAAGTTTTTCAGAGCCTAAGCTCACTTCACTCTAAGCCCAAGCCTAGCTAAATGAACTTAAGCATAAAGCCTGAAGCTATGTCAAAGTCAAAGTCTAAAGCATATTAGCATAAGCTAAGTCTCTGTTCAGGTTTCACTCACTTCCCATTCAACACGGAGCAGCACTCGTTGACCATGGAAGGAGCGGTGTGTCTGAATCAGCTGGGAGTGGCGCTTCTCATGACCACCTTCGTGCTGATGATGCTGTTACTGTGTGGTTTGCTGTTCTACGTGGTTTCCTACCAACTGCGCAAGTCAAAGTCGGCCCTGTCACCCGAAGATTCGGTGGCTTTCACAAGGGAAAGTTCGCGGTCTTCCAGTTGGTCGGTGCCTTTCCACTGCGACATCAGCAAGCTGACACTCCCGAGGGCTTTCAGAAAACAGAGCGAAACGCGATGTTGATTTTGCTTGCTTTATCTGCTGCCATACTGCCAAGCTACGTAACAGATTCTCTCTGATCTTTTCAGTAGTATGGCAGTTGTGTTCGTGTGTTCTGGAGTTTAGTTGCCTTTCCCTTTTCAGACAGGCAGGCGTTTCTTCACATGCCATAGATACAGATGGACTTGAAGCTGAGAGAGATACCTGCCTGTTTTCCGGATAGAAACCCTTTTGCCTGAGTGATTCTTGTCAGATTTTGTACATACTCTTCTTTGTTCTGTTATATCGTCTTCAAGTTGTCCTGTGTATCTCCGGCTCCGGATAAATTCGATCTGACTTTCCTTCCAGCTCGATTTCCAATTCTCACACTTTAAAGCTCGCCTGCAGTATGAAATTTGAGAAGTTATAGGTAAATTAAATAATGTTTGTGCATTTGGTTTCACAAAGAAGGCCCTGCCAGTTAAACAGCTTATACTTGGCCAAGCAGATGCCAGATGTAGAATTTGGTCATACATGTAACAGGTCATCCGCCGATGGGGGAGGGGGGTTGGGGGGGTCAGGCGCCGGCCGGGGGGGGGGTCTGAGCCAAAATTTTGGGGGAGGGGGGTGGGCACTAAAAAACGCTCAAAAATCGAGAAAAATCGCAATTTTTTGGCTAAAAATTGCCAAAAATCGCTAATTTGGGCTGAAATACAGCTAAAAAGTGCTGTTTTGCAGGCGATTTTGGCAATTTTTGTGTGTGAAAGTGTAAAAAATTGCAAAAATTTGCTCGAAAATTTACTTGCCAGAAAAATCGGAGGGGGGGTCGGTGAAATCGTCTCGGGGGGGGGGGGTCCCCATCCGGGGGTCTGGCCGTCGGAGGGGGGGCAGACCCCCCAGACCCCCCTGTTACATGTATGAATTTGGTAGAGGTTTGACAGTTGCACACGTGCGCAAACACAGAAGAAAGGTGCCGACCGCTCAGCTCACTCCACTCTGCCTGGCTGGCTGGCATGATGGCTCTTCTTTCTTTTCTTACTCACCACACGTACCATGGCAGCTGCCGGCCGAGCCGCGGGCTGTTTGTGGGCTGGACGGGTTGCGTGTGTGCCTGGTGTGCGGTGCCTCTGTCTTCCATGTGTCTACCTTTCCAACCGTCTACTGCGTTAGCCAGTTAGTTGCACTTTTTTGTCGTCGGTGTACCTATATTCCCAAACCGGTATGTTCATTATTTGTTGCGGCTGTGAATTGAATAGGATAGGCGCATATGAATTTCTGGATCATTTCCAGTTTTTCTGATTTAAAACTGGGTTTTCGGACATTCCGGACCGGACTTGATTGAAACCGAGCTAAAAACGCTCAATTCCTTAATCTTTAGATCCGGAGGAGCTATGGTTTTCCGTCGGGGGAGGGGGTTTGGAGAGTATAAACCCCGGGACCATGTATGGCAGTGGTCACATTTGTTGGTATGTAATTATTTTCTCGCTGTCTATTTTTCAGACAGTTTTTAAAATAAAAGTAACACCTAAACGCTTAGCATTTCTTTCAAAATAATTTTTCTATTTTTTCGTTTGTTGCACTGAAAAAACTGTTGTCGCTTACTGTTTTTGGATATTTTCGGTTGGACACCTTTGTTTTTTTTTCATATTTTCGACTATATAGTGGTGTCGCTCTAAAACAATATCATTTACACATTCCTGCCATTGAAAATTCAACAGAAAAAAGGCCGGCGACAAACAAATAGTTCAATTTTAACTACATTTTTGTAGAGTTTTTCGCCGGCGGAAAGATCTCGCGCTGCGTTTCGGCACATTTCATACTTTAAACGAGTTTTTATACAAAAAAGTCGCCAGGCGATCTTGTCTACAAAAGTATGAATGCACCTTTTGGGTTGCGGAATCCTATTTAAGGCTTCAGAAATTAGGGTTCCCATAACCCTGTTTTGGGTTTCAAAAACGCAAATTAAGGTTGCAGAACCCTATTTAAAGCCTTCAAAACCCTAATTAGGGTTCTAGAAACCGAAATTAGGGCGTTTGAAACCCTGGATAGTTTATAAAGTCTAGAAACCCTGTTTAGCCCTTCTGAAACCCTAATTTGGGGTTGAAACCAGTCTTGAAACGAGTAGCGTAGCCAGGGGTGTAGGGTCGCTACAGCCTTTTTTGCTGAGGTAGGAAAGAAAAATTAGGCAAAAATAAGAGAAAGTAGTGAATACAGTAGCTACATATGTAACGGTCATTTGAGCTGTTCTAATTGGGTAACCAACTCAGCTGGCAGAAAAGGTCTTTGGCAACCGAAATTGGCGTTTGCGCCCTTTATCGCTCGCCCATGTCTTTTCTTGCTGATATTTTGGAACGCTATCGTTAAAAAATTAAGTTGCAGTTGTGCTGAACTCTACAAAGCCGTCTCGTCTCTGGTAGACTTCAGTCTTTCAGTGAGGTACCGCTGCTATGGCCGCATCCACAACACCTGTGACGGTAGTTCACTTTGCGATTCTGCGCGAGAAAGGAGCTCGGAACGTGTTCGAATGGAGAACTCGCCGTGGAAAGTCAGTCACCGCATCTTGCCACCATCAACTGGGTGCTGACTTCCAACTGGGCCACCAGGCACGTACTACATACACCAACATCAGCTCATCCGTCTTATGGGAGGGAGTCTGATTCCAAATTCCGGGCTGTATTTTCCACTAGAAATTTTAAAGTGTACAGTATTGGACAAAAAACGTCCCATCGATGCTTTGGACTTCACTGAAACGATTCGTTCTCAGTCAGTCCTTCGTCCACTAGGCTAAGATTTTCAGCGTTTTATAAGTGAAGCCGTTGGGTATATATACGTACGTGCTGTGGAAATTTGCCAGTTTAGTATGAAACCAAAGATTCAGAGTGGTCTATGGAAAAAAGTTCCGGCAAGTTTCAAAGCAAAAGAAACTTCCTGCATGTCTATTAGAATTACTTAAAAAATTAGAATTTCCGTAGACACCCTGATTTTTAGCGTTTGCTCTATAAAAGTAGCATAAATTGTATTTTTGCGCCAAACATTCAAGTTATGTACCCAACCGTTTCACTAATAAACTATGAAAATTTTAGCCAAATCGAATGAGAACTGACTGAGAACGAACAGTTTGGGTGAACTCCAAAATATAGTCAATGGCATACTCTACTTGTGTTGTTATTATAAAGAGTATTTAGTATGTGGTGTCAGTGACCGGGTTGGAGAAGTTCAAGTTTACGGTTGATGGTGTGTACAAGAGAGAGCAGTTAGTGAAGGGACAGGGACGTATCGATTATTTATCGGAGAGATTCGGGTTTTTGATCGCAGACCAGTGCAAGAGGAAAGCAGTCTTCCATCTTACAAACGTCATAGACAAAGCGTACAACCCGAATCTGAAGTACGCCCTCAAAATCGGACAGCTGGTCTATTTCGAAGCAATCCCTCAGCTGACTGAAAATGCTACAGTATGTTTCTTTCTAGTATCTTGATTTTTCTTCAATGCAAAAAGCACAACAAGAAAATATGGAATTATTTTTCTTGAAGCTAAACTGAGCATAAAAAATGGTGAAATGTATGTTCGGAGTTGGTCTTGCTGTAAAACTTTTGTGTTCGTCAGTCAATTGCGCTTAAATTTTAACACGACATGCTCAAGTCTTCAGAATTTGTACTCTCAAAAATTTAGCTAAGAGTGTCACTGCAAGCACTAGTTATGCACTTCCACGCATACATGTAACAGGTCATCCGCCGAAGGCGTAGGGGGTTGAGGGATCTGGCGCGGACCGGAGGGGGGCCTGAGCCAAAATTTTGGGAGGGGGTTGGGTACTAAAAATCGCCAAAATCGCTAATTTGCGCTGAAATACAGCTAAAATGTGTTGTTTTGCAGCGATTTTGGAAATTTTTGTGTCTGACATTGTAAAACATCGCAAAAATTTGCTCAAAAAATTACTTGGCAGAAAAAAAGAGGTGGAGGGGGGATCGGGAAAATCATCTCGGGGGACCCATTCGGGGGGGGGGGTCTGGCCTAAGTTGGGGGCAGACCCCCTGTTACATGTATGCTTCTACGTGTCCGCCGTCAAACGCTGTCAAAGTGAACACCAAGTGCATACTAGTGGTTGAAGTGACAGACTTGCCAAAAATTTTGAGAGTAAAAATTCTGAGGATGTTCATTGGCATGTTGTGCTGAAATGTAAGCGCAATTGACTGACGAACAGAAAAGTTACGGCAAGACAAAACCAGGGATAGAGAAATGGCCATACAGTACACTTTTCTTTAATAGGTGCAACTGCGAGCTGTACTGGTTACAGCGAATCTGCAAGAAGCTGACAGTAAACAAAAACAAGTGCGTATTTTTGTTCTAGTCTGGTTACGTAATCAATTGACTCGCGCCACACCTTTCAGAACTGCTTTAATTTCAAAACAGTGAAAGCTGATTTGGTAGCACTGATGTCTGACTCGAACAGAGACTTCTCGCTGTCGGAATTAGAGCAGACACATTTGTACGTTTAAATTTATTCGTTCTGCTCTGCTATAAGTTACATAACGTTTTAGGTCGAAATACTGTGTCCCCATCCCTTACGGTCACTTTGGTCACAAATCCTTGACTGACATGCTCTACCAAATGACTGATAAACTTGAGGTCAGCTTATTAGCAGCAGCAAACAAGTGAATGCTCTATGCATGCATACATGGGCAGTGAAAGTAGACGGGTATTAGTGTTTCCGACAAAAAATGGCCACGCCTTTTGCCCCTAACTCAAGTTTTTTCTCGGTTATTTCTTTACCGATTTGTCTCAAAGTTTCAGTATGTTATATTCAATGCCGATCGACAACAAACTGCCGGAAGAAGTTAGTCTCTGTGCTATCGAAAAGTCTCAAATATATACAGTTATCAGGTGGTCTGTCCCATCTTGTACCGAATTGGTTATTCCAGCTTTACCTATTCTGTTAGAAGTTTCCAACTAAACTACTGTACGTAGCTCAATTTATACCCATTTATCTATGTCTTGTTAATAATACCTCAGAATTTGATTAGGTACTCACCAACACCGAACGTTTGAGTGGGAGAGTTCTGTCCAATACTGTGTTCGTATATACGTACAGTACATAGGTGCAGTATTTCAGCTGATTCCCTCAGAAAACGGTTCTCTCCATGTGAGAGCGTTGGCAGGGCTGCGGCCAGCACCCACTGGAGCCGGCACAGCAGCGGTGCACCAAAGTGGATTCGTGCTGAACAGCAGCCCATGCGGCACTTACCTCTGGAGCCAGTGTCTGCACCTTGTCTTCCTGCCCTGGTCTCAGTACAGAGTCTTTCGCAGTAAAACGGCAGTTTTGGCATCTGGCAAACAGTTGTGGTTCGAAGCTAAGAAGCAAGAGGAAAGGAACGGCTGTCAGTGGATGGCAGTCAACGCTGTTCCCATGCAGCAACCCTCAGTTCCAGTGGAGATGGATGCACATGATCGACTGGTGGTGCATGTGCAGGCGTTCATCACCAACTTTCTGGGCATCGACCAGGGTCAGGCTGTGGCGTGGAGCGAGCAGCTGGGGAAGGTCTGGATTGACGGCGCAACTCTGCACTTCGATTGGAGAGCTGCCAAGCCGTTGTGCAAGGTCGCCATCAAAGCTTCTCAATGGTCGGCTCACTACTTCCCTTACATCGGTAAAGCAAAGCTTTGTCTTTTTACCCCTTCTAATAAACCGTTTTCTTCCCCTACTCTCTAAATTGATTTGCGACTGACTGACTGACTGACTGACTGACTGACTGACTGACTGACTGACTGACTGACTGCTTTTAGGTTGGCGAGCAGAGGAGGCGGTAATCAGTGAGGAGAGACTGGATCCGACTGAGTATTCGTTTCGCGAAGGCACAACTCTCCGTCATGAGACGGCTGGAACGGGCTCTGCCTTCATGCAAGTGGCTGGTGTGGGCACAGTAGCGGTAACCTACCTCGACTACCACAGACGACTCAGCTCTGCTAAAGACTGGCAGCTCGAACTCGATCGGCACAAACACTTCCGCATATTCATGGTGCCCAACGCGCCCGACCAGAAATATCAATGGAGAGCTATCTTTGTGCAGCCTGTATGGTGACCACTTTACACTAGTCAGGGAAATAACACCCTGTATGTACCAGTGGGGTTTGGTTGGGGTTACCCCAGCTACAAAAGGCTTCATCCCTACCTCTCCGCCGAGACGGTTCAGACTAGAAAACAGTAATACCTTGTAGTACTGACAAAAGCCTTTGGTAACCGAATTTGGCGTTGCCGCAGCTGAGCTTTTTACGGCAAACCGGTTTTTAAAAGCTGTTTTGTTATTTCAAGCTAGTTTAAAACGCTATTGAAATTGTGGTTTGTAGCCCTAGTATTACATAAAACGTGCCTGAAAACGCATTTGGAGCTTTTTGAAATCTTGGACCCCTGGACCCTATCGAGCAAGCAACTTCCAATCGCCACCCTCCGCCCGCGACCCCAACCTGTTACATGTGTAATAGTATCGGTTAACACTCAAGCGGTACTGTTACCATACGTACGTATCATCTAAGGCCTCGATCGAAGTTGTACCATACTCTATAGTGTATAAGGACGGATGAGGACGGAAGAACGGGTTGGGTCTCAGCCCAAAGTCTAAGGGAGGGGATTGGGCACTAAAAAACGCTCAAAAACGCAAAAAAACCGCCAGGGTCGGAAAAATGGTCTCAGAGAGGGGCGATCGGGCGTGTCTGACCTAAGTCTGGTGGTGGGAGCCCTAACCCCTGTTACATGTAGGGTACGTACGTAGTATGTCCGGCCGGTCCGATCTACCGTTTTTAAATTGGATTTTATAAAATATATACAGGGTCCGCCAAAAAAACAACCTCACAGATTTTTTACTTTTGTAACCATGAATCTCAACCGATTTGAATGAATCCTTTTTTGAATGAAAGATTGAAAAAGTCTTCAAAGATTGCTGCAATTTTTATTAGATTCACAGTTTAGTTCTTGAGATATTTGCCTTCTAAGTCGAAACAGATTTTGGCAAAGAACAAGAGCGATTCCGTTTCACTTCATAATAAAGCAGATTCCTACTACTGCTGGGGCTAATGATACTTTAGTGTTGAAGTAAACCGAGTTTCTGTGTCACCAGTAAAGCCCAGGCTTGCCAGGTATAGGGTGTCTCAAAAAAATGATCACATTTCTTTTTACTGCCATTTCCGCAAATTAAGACCAAATAGGCTGAAATTTGGATCACATGTGCCAAAATTCGGGGAATTTTATGTGTTAAAGTTTGGTGCACTACGCTTTACTCATTCACGAGAAATTTAAAAAAAAGTGAAATTTGTTAAATCAATAGTGAAGGCCGGCCACCGAAAAAATGATCACATTTCTTTTTACTGCCATTTCCGCAAATTTTAACCAAATAGGCTGAAATTTGGACCATAGGTGCCAAAATTCGGGGAATTTTATGTGTTAAAGTTTGGTGCATTAGGCTTGACAAATTCTCGAGAAATATTAAAAAAGGTGAAATTTGGTAAAATTTCAATAGCGAAAGCCGGTCACCGAAAAAACGTTGCATTACATTATCGCCTAAACTCTAACGATAGCGTTGGAGTTCGTGCGTCAACTTTTTATACACGAATTACCCTGAACTTCTGCGTTTACTACACTCCAAATTTCATCCAATTCCAACAAAAATTAGGAAAGATACAGGAAAAGGAAATGTTTCCAATTTTTCGGTGACCGGCTTTCACTATTGAAATTACCGAATTTCACTTTATTTGAAAATTCTCGGGAATGAGTCAAGCCTAATGCACCAAACTTTAACATATAAAATTCGCCGAATTTTGGCACCTATTATGATCCAAATTTCAGCCTATTTGGTCAAAATTTGCGGAAATAGCAGTAAAAAGAAATGTGATCATTTTTTCGGTGACCGGCTTTCACTATTGAAATTACCAAATTTCACTTTTTTTGAAATTTCTCGGGAATGAGTCAAGCCTAGTGCACCAAACTTTAACACATAAAATTCCCCGAATTTTGGCACCTATGATCCAAATTTCAGCCTATTTGGTCAAAATTTGCGGAAATGGCAGTAAAAAGAAATGTGATCATTTTTTTTGAGACACCCTGTATTTCAGACCCTATCCCCCTACTTTTCAGATAAAATCCCCCTACTTCCCCTACCATTTTCAAAAAACCCCTACCAAAAACCCCTACCGTAAGAACTGTAAAAACTGCAGTGTTTTTGTGGCATTTAGTACGTCATATTCTTGCGCAAAATTGCAAGTGTAGTAGCTAAACAATACCTAACTAATACAGTAACAAGGAATATCAAGGGACTGAATGCATAAAATACATTCAGAATTCGTTTTCAAAAAGTAAACTGCATAACCCGCTTCAGTTCCTAAAAATGGAAGAGAAGCAAAAGCTCAAGGTAAATCTGGGACTTTGAATGTTTTGCATTTTTGAAATATACTCGGTCGTGTCCTTTTACGCTATGAAAACCGATTTGGGTGCATTAAAAAATCTGAGTAAAAAATCATTGGGGTCATTTTTAAAATTGTACACTGGCTATATTTGTATGTTCACCAAAAGACGGACACAGGCTTTCCGGCCAAAAATCAGAAAGTCGTGGAATGCTAGGTAGTAAACACATGACTAAGCCCGAAATTCTATCAATATTATTTCATGGAAGTCACAGTTATTCGAAATTTCAGGGTTTCTAACGCGTCCATAAACGTCGTTATTTCAAAGGGGACATGGGGTCGGCTGACATGCGACGACAGACAACGCACCAAGAGGGGACGGGGTTAGCAAATTTATTCGGAATTTTAGTGAACAGTGGTTGTGTCATTTTCGATTTAGGCACGTACATTATGACAAAGGTTTCTATGTATAGAAAAGCTTCCCTGAGTGGTTAGTAGGGATTTATTCAATTGATTATTCAGTATGACAGTACTGTATGTACTATATTTCTTGTCGCGGGGGATAAACGGAAAAAGACGTCGACTTAGCGGGGTCCGAAAAACAGAGATTTAGGAACGACGTCGTTTATGGACGGCCTCCAAACATAAATGACAATCTGAACATCGGCCTCTCTGTCTGACCACTACTGAATAAACTTGGAGGGATCTGTTCAACACAGTTTCCCCATTTTATTTTACATACTCTGCTACTCCAACTAAATGGAATGTGCAGAACAAATAGAACGGGTCAAGAACTTTCTAAAAAATTAACAAAAATGACAAATTTACAGCTCAATCCTAACATGTGTTGTGTTATTGATGAAGTGACCAGAATTACCACTCTTTTTTACATTTATGATGCAGACTGACGTGGTATGGTACAAAAAACTAAAATATCATTAGTGCAACTGAGTGTAAAAAACCCCTACTTCCCCCTACTAAAATGTAAAAAACCCCTACCAAATCCCCCTACCCCCTACCTGAAAAATTTCCCCTACCAAGCGACAAAAAACCCTACAGGTAGGGGAAAACCCCTACCCTGGCAACCTTGGTAAAGCCTCCAATAGCCCTTAGCAGTAGCAGGAATCCGTTTTATTTCGAAGTGCAGAATAATAAAAAAATCCCTCTTGTTCACTGGCAAAATCACTGTTTATATTTTCAGAGCCAATATCTCAGGAACTAAGCAGAGTACATTAATAAAAATTTCAGCACTCTTTTAAGGATTTACTTATCTTTCATTTAAAAAGATTCATTCAAATCGGTTGAGATTTGCGGCTGCTACAGTGAAAAATCTGCTGGGTTGTTTTTTTTGGCACACCCTGTATAAATGTGGAGAGTAATTTAGGAATTTGCGCAACTATCAATCAATCGGATCAGACGTAGAAGAAGGTTGGGATCTTGACTCACTGGAGCAGGAGTTAGAAGCTAAATTTGAGGCTGACGCTGTACGAAAAGCTACAGACTTGACTGGAGAATTGAATGTCCGAGTAAGTTTGTTAGAGATTTGCCTAAGACCTTGAAAAGACAGACGTGTCTCTTAGTTTCCAGAACACGTATGTAACTCGTACATTTTTACTTGTGCCGCAGGCAGATAAATAACATGTATGGTACCGATACCATACCGGTGAACTTGAAATGGTTGCATAATGGTGCCACTTCAGCCGAGGGCTCAGAGATGGTAGATGATTGAAGTGGTAGAATGGTAGGGTACCGTGTATGTTGTTGTTTGCCGGAGTATACATCTATCTGCCACTTGCGTTTTGTAGAGTTGGCAATCACAAACGGACGTCAAGTTGGCAGAGTCGGTGCTATTCCAGCAACTGTTGAAAGATGGACAAGTTCGCTCCTACTTGAAGACGCAACACAGAGACCTGCATATACCAGTGGTTGCCATGGCAAAAGGCAGTCATCAGAGCTTGAAAAAGATTAACTCGCAACCGGACATACGAACCGCTCTGGCTGAAACTTTCGCAACCAACTGCTCTAAATTCAAGGTACACACATTTAGTAGTATTGCAATTGTCGAGGCAGCCTCGGATATACAAATATGTATGTACATAAATGTCCCTTCAGCCTTTTTTCCATAGGGGAGGAGAACATCATAAATGGAGGTACATAGAGTACTAACAATCGGTATTCGGGGCTAAAGGATAAGTGTACAGTAAAAGATCGCTGTTTTCCGAGCAATTTTAGTGCCTGAGCAATTCCTACGAATATTCACGTGTCAAAATGGTAGTTGACTGTTTTAGTTCTTAAAGATGGTGCTGCTGGCCGCGTCGTTGGCTCAGTGGGTAGCTCGCTGCCTCTGAGTCACGGCGGCCCCTGCATCCCTAGCGGTTGTACTGTAGTGGTTCATCCTCTCGGCGCGGCAAGTTTCTTGCTGCAAAGAGTTGGTCGTCGGCACAACGCTCCACCCAGGCCACCGAAAGCTGGTTACAGCGAGTAGGTAAAATGGGAACCGACTGGATCTGCCGTTGCACCGAAGCCGCACCACAAAGCATGCCGCGTTGGTTAGAACATCTACGATGTCAGAAGCTGTCTGAGAAACCAACTATGCCGGGGAGCCCTCGGCCGTTGGGAGCTGTCAGAATCATGGCATCGACACGCCGGCCGCCCTCCTGGTGACCGGCACCCAGAAGCATGGCTAGGAGTGGCTGGCAGTGAAAGAAGGGCAACGTCCGAGATGACGAATCACGGGGAAGCGAAATGGACCTCGAGTCTGATCGCAGGCCGTAAGGCCCCCGGCACATCGGATGGTGCTGCTGAAAACGTCGTGAGGTGACTGAGCTCGCAAATTTTTTTAGTTTTTGAAGGTCGTAGTTTAAGGACGGCAAAAGAAAAGCAAAAACTTTCGAAAATAAATTCGAAATTACGCAAAAATTAAAATTGCGTACTATTTTGCCGTTTCGAAATGCTAATTTCACTTTGAAAAGCTAGCTTTAGCTTTCGCTTTATAGCTTTTTCAAAAGCTCTGTTAGGCAAAAGCAAAATTGACGGTTTTCATGCCCGGCGGGTATGCTAAGTTAGTGGTTGGAATGTCCTGTTACGTTATGTGCAACTCTAATTGGTATGTATCTGTGTTTGTATGTATAACTGGGATGGTGGAGTCTCAATTGTAGGAGGTGCAAACGCAAACAGCCAAGATGCAGGAGTCTGCTGTGATCGCAGTACTGGCAGAAGACCCGAACTGGCCAATCGAGAAAGCGGATGACGTCACAGATGATCTGCGGACTGAAGTGCTGACCAAATCACTGCTGTAGTGGCACTTTGTACTTCGCACCAATAATCATATCCTTTTGACTTTTCGCACCTGCTTCTATTCAATGTCGGCAGTGTGTAAGTGTCTAATCCTTATGGTCCCAGATTACACTGTTAAAAATAAACAAGTTTGTTTGGACAGGGCAACTATGAAGTTTTTAAATAGAGTCACTCTCTGGTCAGATCGAGTCTGGGTATTATTCAGACCCAAAATTGAAAGTCAGGTGCAGAGCGCTGTAACTTGGTGCTATAATACATATTGATAAGTTAAGAAAGAACTGAAAAGGATTTGTAGATATGGCGCTCCAGTCCTGAGATACATATAGCCTCCTGAAAATCGGTCTCCTTAACCATGAGAGTAAAATTTCCTTTCCTTAGAAAAATTAATAAGAGTTAAGTGTATATTAAGAATTTTTTGCCCAAAATTACAGGGTGTGCCAAAAAAAACAACCCAGCAGATTTTTCGCTGTAGCAACCACAAATTTCAACCGATTTGAATGAATCCTTTTTTAAATGAAAGATAAATAAATCCTTAAAAGATTGCTGAAATTTTTATTAATGTACTCTGCTTAGTTCCTGAGATATTAGCTCTCAAAATCAAAACAGTGATTTTGGCAGTGAACAAGAGGGATTTTTTTATTATTCTGCACTTCGTAATAAAACGGATTCCTGCTACTGCTAAGGGCTATTGGAGGCTTTACTGGTGACACAGAAACTCGGTTTACTTCAACACTAAAGTATCATTAGCCCCAGCAGTAGGAATCTGCTTTATTATGAAATGCAACGGAATCGCTCTTGTTCTTTGCCAAAATCTGTTTCGACTTAGAAGGCAAATATCTCAAGAACTAAACTGTGAATCTAATAAAAATTGCAGCAATCTTTGAAGAATTTTTCAATCTTTCATTCAAAAAAGGATTCATTCAAATCGGTTCAGATTCATGGTTGCAAAAGTAAAAAATCTGCTGGGTTGTTCTTTATCACTCTTGTTCATTGCCTCCTTATTGAAAAAACAAGCTAAAAACGCATTTCCAGGCGTTCTGGAGCTTTTAGAATTTTGGACCCCCCTCTGGGCGAAACCCCTTAGACCACCCACCTGACGGAAACCCCCCTTCCCCCACGCCGGCCGGGACCTTCTATAAATGGGACGTTTCATAAACTTTTGCCGGTTTTTGCTTAGTTTGATACATATATACCGTCCAGTAGTATCATATCTTAGTTGTATCATCATTGCATTGAACAACATCTGACGATTATAAGTAAGTTTTTCTAAAATTTTTATGGTCGACCTCCCCTATAAGCAGGACACCAGCAAATGGGACGCTTTCAAGGTCACCGTGAGTCTGCCATTTATGGAGGTTCTATTTAGTACCTTCTTCGACTATGTTGAAGCTGGCGTCAACCGTCGTTTGCTTAGACTGTGATAGTAGCGAAAAGACTTTGTACACATCAAATATACATCAACAGCCTCTCTGCTGGAAACCCCAGAGGCAACAACGAAAAAGAGGTCGGAAAACTTTTTTCTAATTACTTCTTTTTTCTTCGCATCGATGTTTTAGAGGTGGCGCCCGGCGGATGCGAACCGGTGCGACTGGGATGCGATGCTGCGAATGGCTGCGAGCTGCGAACTTTAGTAGTCGCCCTTAGGCGCGTATACAAATCGCCTCCCCAGAAAAACGGAAACGGTGACGCTGTGGTACACAGCGCAGCGGTACACAAAGTTTTGCGGGATTTCCAATGTCACAAATCGCCTCCCCGGAAGTAGGAAAGTTGGAAAATCGCAAGTTACACCATAAGAGAAGGGGAATAAGCAAGACTAAGGGCAAAATGAAGAAAATGAGCGCAACAGCTCATGCTGGAAACGATTGCTTGTCGCAAAATTGTTTCATTCAATAAGTCAAAATATAAAAAATCTTACTTTATGCAAGTCCATCCCTGGCAAGTTAATGCTGAAGAACTCGTATTCTGTGGCCTTGCACACAGACTCCCTTTGCCTTCCCATACCACGATGCTACCCATTTATCTACTTGTCATCGCTGCCTTTCGGTGGACTGACAACAAATCTAAATCTGAGCTAAAATAGATTCAGAGTCGCGTTTATGACTGTAAATAGGGTTATTTTTCTTTGAGCATAGATCTCAGAAGTCGATTTTTATACTGCAGGCAGCGTCAGCACGTATTCACAGTTATGACCAAAAGGACAAAACACTTTCACTTAAAGTAAAAGCAAGCACCATTAAATATTTATATGTAAAGTGCATGGGTATCAAATATCTAGCAATTCATGATCTAAATTCGAAAATGTAACAAGAAAATTTAAAATTACTAAAACTGTACATACATACATACTGAATCACAACAGAAAATCAAAACGGTTGGTGTTATCTTGTGAGGAAAAAGATAGGTAGGCACAAAGCTGCCTCCAGTGCTATATATCAGCCTGTAAGTGAAGTTTACGAAATACGTGCATGCATAGTGCATGTAAGTGCTCAACTGCTGTTTGAATAGGCATTTGTACAGCTAAAATGCGACAATCAGATGAGATGAACGCAGCAAAAGCACAGACGAAAACTCAGCAATCATAGCCATTCTTCTGTTGTGGAACTTTTGGAAAGGCATATGAGTCTATTGTGATGGCGGCATCTCATACCGTTGCCGAATTGCCGGCGTTACGGATATGCAAATATTTTTTGCATCCGGTGATGTTGGTTGTTATTGTGCATGTTTTCCTAATTTCCAAATTGTTGGGAAGCATTTTCCATTTTTTTTATTTTCCATTTTCCAACTTTCCAACTTCTTGGGGTGGGGACTGGGGAGTATGGATGCAACCGTAAAGAAAAATACCGGATACCGGATAGCGGATAGTTTTTCAGAAGACCGGATACCGGTTAATACCGGATAGTAATGATGATCAAGTTTTAAGGAAATACAGTAATTTTCAGGCTAGAAATATACTTTTTCGATGCTTTCAAGGCAGGATATGACCAAGAATGTATTTGATGTGACTGATATCACGTTCAATCAGCTATATTTTCTAGATAACAGGCTGCAGTTAAGTCTGAAAATAGTGCTAATCTGCATGCGAAACCAAAAATACGCTCGAAAACTGGAAAAATTGTCATGAAAATGCTATTTTTGGCAATCCGATATTATCCGGTATCCGGTATCCAAAAAATACCGGATACCGGATAGTGTCTTAGAGCAAAAAAATACCGGATTATCCGGTATATACCGGATAATACCGGATTACGGTTGCATCTCTACTGGGGAGGCGATTTGTGCCCGCCCGCCCGCCCCGTCGACCTTCTGTTCGCTAAAAAACGCACAGATTAAAAATAAAAGTAATGTATGTAGCAGATAGAAAGGTGTGAATGTGAAGTAGAGGTTAAGAGAATGGACCGCGGTGGCAAGGAGTACTATTTTGTGGTGGTGGCACCGGCCGACAACCCTGTCTTCGAGATGGAGTTCAGCTCAAACCAAAATAAAAAGGTTTGGACTAGGAGTGACGTTTGTTGTAACCGAGATCTCGGTAAATACAGAGAATCTTGGCTATTTTTAGTCTTAGTTATTCGTGCATGGTATAAAGCGCGCTCCGGAATCAGCCTGTGCGGTACGACGCGGTGCGTTCGGGTGACTGGTCTGGTCGCTCCTCAATAGGGATGGGACCGGTATACTGCATTTTTATACCGTATATAGGTTTAGAAACTGAATTATTTAGTTTTTCCTCGAAAAATCACCATTTTTGCTATTTTTAATTCCAGAACGCCAATTTTTGGCAAATTCTCCTTTATAATTCTCCTAAATTTAATTATTTGTTCGAATTTTTCAAGTAAATTTTGAGTTTTTCAAAGAAAATCAACAGGAAAGCGTTCTAAAACGTAATAGATTGGATTTTGCACAATATTTATGTTGTAAGTTGACGTTTTGCAACAGGCCAATTTTTTATTATATTTAATTGTCATTGCCAACCGAGATCGGGCAGACATGTTAAGTGGGGGGTCGGCGGAATCGGCCGGCATGGTGTGCGTTGGACATCCCTACGGCCCCAAAGTAAAACCCTAAAACAGTTCCGCCCAACTCCCTCTGGGTAGCCAGCAATGGCCATCCATGGTTCTCTCTGATGGGGGTCATTTTCCATAGTAAAACTCCAAAACACCCCTAACGGAAATGGACGTTTCTCAGGGGGCCGAGTTAGCTGAGACACATGCTATCCAGCATTCGAAAGCACACATCATGGGCTTTCAGAATCTGCAATAAAATTTATGGTGATTTTTGTTGTATCAAAAATAATCGATCGCAAATTATCGATTGATCATGATTTTATCAGTTTTCAGTATCTGACTAAAGCAGCTACAAAGGAAAATGGAATGACCAAATTGAGGTTTTCTGGTACGACAAATTCATTGGCGACGCCCATTTATAGCTACGATCACTTGATCAATCGATTATCGATATTCGATCGATTATCGCTTTTTTTCCCCTGCAGATGACCCAACTACACAGGCTATGATGTTAGTGGTTTTCGGGCATGCTGATTTCAACCACGATGTCGGTTTAGAGCTATCATCACGTTTTAATTCGATAATCGATATCGATTGATTATCGATTCTTTGCTGTGCAGATAAACAAAACACATAAGCAATAATGTCAATGGTTTTCGGGCATGCCAATTTTAACCATTACGTCGGTTTAGAGCTATCATCGCGTTTTAATTCGATAATCGATATCGATTGATTATCGATTTTTTGCTGTGCAGATAAACAAAACACAAGTTATAATGTCACTGGTTTTCGAGTATGCCGATGTCAACTATTATGTCAGTTTAGAGGTATCATCGCGTTTTAGTTCGATAATCGATATCGATTGATTATCGATATTTTTCTGTGCAAATGATCGAACCACCCAGGCTATGTTTTTAGTGGTTTTTGGGCATTCCGATTTCAACCATGATGTTGTTTTAGAGCTATCATCGCAGTATAGTTCGATTATCAATATCGATTGATTGTCAAGTATCGATTTTTTGTGGAATAGGTGAAATAATACAACTTCCGCCTTATGCGTTTTCTGCTATTACTTGTTGTAGCTAAGCTGGTGTCTGCTTACCCATAGTGAATGCATCTATCAATATATGGGCATTTTGAATAGTCCAACTGTGTTTAGCATAACTGTACTCTAATAGGAAAAAATTAGGCTAGGGAAGTATATCGAAGGCCGCATACATAAAATGGGTTTTGGTGCAGAACACAAAAAGAAAGCAAGACTTCAAAACCATCTATTCTAAAATATTTGGACCGTATACTACATGCTCCAAAGGAATCAGAGTTTTGTAGTACATAAAGCATATGTATAAACTAGTAAGCGGCCAGGAGCCTATAACGCTATTCTATTTTAATCGAACTATACTGCAATGATAGCACTAAAACGACATGATGGTTGAAATCGGATTGCCCAAAAACCACTAAAAACATAGCCTGTGTGGTTCGATCATTTGCACAGAAAAAATCGATAATCAATCGATGTTGATAATCGAACTAAACTGCAATGATAGCTCTAAACCAACATCATGGTTGAAATCGGCGTGCCCGAAAACCACTGACATTATAGCTTATGTGTTTTGTTTACTTGCACAGCAAAAAAATCGATAATCAATCGATATCGTTTATCGTATTAAAAATGCAATGATAGATAGCTCTAAACCGATATAATGGTTGAAGTCGGCATGCCCAAAACCCACTGACATTATAGCTTATGTGTTTTGTTTATCTGCAGAGCAAAAAATCGATAATCAATCGATATCGATTATCGAATTAAAACACGATGATAGCTCTAAACCGACATCGTGGTTGAAATCGGCATGCCCAAAAACCACCGACATTATAGCTTATGTTTTCGTTTATCTGCACAGGAAAAAATCGATAATCAATCGATATTGATTATCGAATTAAAACGCGATGACAGCTCTAAACCGACATTGTGGTTGAAATCAGCATGCCCGAAAACCACTGACATTATAGCTTATGTGTTTCGTTTATCTGAACAGCAAAAATATCGATAATCAATCGATATCGATTATCGAGTTAAAACGCGATGATAGCTCTAAACCGACATCGTGGTTGAAATCAGCATGCCCGAAAACCACTAACATCATAGCCTGTGTAGTTGGGTCATCTGCAGAGCAAAAAAGCGATAATCGATCGAATATCGATTATCGATTGATCAAGTGATCGTAGCTATAAATGGGCGTCGCCAATGAATTTGTCGTACCAGAAAACCTCAATTTGGTCATCCCATTTTGCTTTGTAGCTGCTTTAGTCAGATGCTGAAAACTGATAAAATCATGATCAATCGGTGCTTTGCAATCGATTATTTTTGATACAACAAAAATCACCATAAATTTTATTGCATATTCTGAAAGCCCATGATGTGAGCTTTCGAACGCTGGATAGCACGTATCTCAGCTAACTCGGCCCCCTGAGAAACGTCCATTTCCGTTAGGGGTGTTTTGGAGATTTACTATGGAAAATGACCCCCATCAGAGAGAACCATGGATGGCCATTGCTGGCTACCCAGAGGGAGTTGGGCGAAACTGTTTTAAGGTTTTACTTTGGGGCCATAGGGATGTCCAACCCACACCATGCCGGCCGATTCCGCCGACCCCCCACTTAACATGTCTGCCTGATGGCTGCCCGATTTCGGTTGGCAATGACAATTAATTTTATTTATTGACCTGACTGAAATTGTAACATTTTATGGCTGTGCAACAAAATTGCACGTCATTCTCTTCTACTACTCACTCAAAAACCTAATGTAGTGCCGAATTTTATGTCATTAATAGAATTTATATTAATCTTCACGATTTCTGCATATTCCAACTTAACTAAGCGTTTCTCGCTTATTGAAGCATACTATACGGTATTGAAATTGCCATGCGGTACACGGTATTTTTATACCGGTCCCATCCCTACTCCTCCCTCACCCTCCGTATTTTTGGCACTACCTCTAGTCACATCTGTTCCGGATAACTCCGATTCATCAAGCGGAAGTGCCATCCAAGAATCGACCGATTTGGTAGTGGGAATCTGAGAAGCTGACGATTTTCCTAAAGATTTCGAATACTCCGATGCACTCAGTCGCGTATATTTCAGGATTGCTTTTTTGCTGTCCTAAAATCTGCAACCCCGGAATTTTACACACATCAATTCTTTATACTTCTGGAAGTTTTGCATTCTGAAAATTTTTGGGTACTTTTCCTTTGCACCCTGGCTTTTGTAGAGGTACCAATTTTTACGGTGTGGAGCGAGAAGCTCCCAGGAAAATTAAGGGAAGCGCGTTTGCGCTTTCCCGGTGTAGTTATTGTTACCGCGGTCCATACTAAAAATTATTTT